>JAPTGZ010000003.1:5916680-5929804 GCA_029814645.1 Fowleria isostigma
AATCATTCTCTAAATGGTCCAGACATTTAAATTTACATTACACTAAAATGGTTTAACCCATAAAGACCCAGTGTTACTTTTCCAGCAGTTCCCAAATAAATTTTTCACTTTATTTAACCTTTCTTGGGAAATTTATCACTATTTATTATAATATAATCCTCTGTATTTTGTGTTTCTTTAATAAAAATGTGGTATTTTCACATATTTAACTCACAGATCATGTAGATGTTCATAGAAGCTCAGATTAAAGTTGAGGGTTATTATATCAGTCAGAGAGAAAAATGAAGAAAATGTGACTTTTTCATCAAAATGTATGATTAATTGAACATAAACCCAGTGTTTCCATCCACTGTCATTGATCCAACTTCATGGATTTTACTGGTGAATCCATGTTGTAGAAGATGACGGTGTTTCCACGTTCACTATGACGCTTCTGAACATCCAAATGAGTCGTATGTGATGACAATGAAAAGATGAACAACTGTAGTTTACGCCAATTATTTACATGGATTGCGAATATTAATGGATCAGAAGTTATTAAACATTTTATATTGACAGATGACTTTGGTCACCAGTGGTTGTTTGGGTCTTTATGAGTTTAAAATAAAAGGTAGTTTATTAAAGTGGTACATCATTGAAAATATAAATGCAGTTTAGGTACCAACAAGCTGTAGCAACAGTAAGTGAAATTTAACTGTATGTGAGTGAAACTACATCTGACGTCAGATTTTCAGATTTCATGTAAAATCTGATTTACAGGCGTTACTTAAAGTTGTCAAAACCCTGAGAGATAAAAGTGGAAATAATGTATATGACAGAAGAAAATGTGCTGTATTGTCGATGCCACACAATGAATATATTTCAGATTTTTTTGTTAAATGTAAGGAGATCTAAAGAGTGGAAGAAAGTTCTTAATCCCTCTCCAGTCAAACTGTTGGTAAAAATACAACAGGGGAACAGGTTTCCAAAGGCAATTACTTGTTAGTTTAGTTTATTTCGAGCTTATGCACTTCATGTACTGTGGCAATTCATATACATGCACAGTAATCAATACTGTTCATATATATTTCATACATGTGTACACAGTTATACGTAGAAGGATTGAGGGGAAAAAAAGGAAAGAAAAAAAGAGCCCTCCTATATACACAAGTCTGCACAAGATCCATACAAGAAGAATCTGCATGTAGAGTTATACATCCAGAACTGTACATAAAGAATATGCATATGAAAACACCAAGTTTTTACCAAGTACTTTCAAATTTTATGATTAATAACACTTATAAAATATAGATGGAAATTGGACATGAACAAACACACATAAGAGATGATGTATGGAGAGATATATGCTCTGAAGTCCATATGGTCACTAATTCTAGTTCATGGAGAGAGTTCAAAGGGAAAATTATCACAAGATTTTTCAGGACACCGGAGTTAATTTAAAAAATGAACCTAGTGGACCACCAATACCTGCTGGCAAAATTGTGGGGCTCATTTGGGGATCTATACCCATATATTTTGGACATGTTCTAAGATCAGACCTTTCTGGGACGATATATATACGGCTGTGAACACAGTTTTCAACCAAACCCTTTCTAAAGAAATAGTTTGCCATCTTAGGTATAAGAAGGTTTAGAGGGAAATAACCAAAAATGCCCTTTGCGAATTTTATTAAGCCATTTTAACAGCCATTAAATGCATCACTATCAAGTGGTTGAAACCTGAATCTCCACATATAACATTTGGATTGAAAAAGTGAAGGAAATCTATCAGATAGAGCAAATTACTTGTGTATTTAGAATTCAGTGAGAGCCATGTATGAAGACATGGAGTCCCATGATTCACCTTTTAATACAATAAGTATTCAGATGTGGTCATTTACATGTATGTTTTCAATGTTTTAATTTTGGTTTCTTTTTATTTCTTTGTAAATCATTCGTTTTATTTTGTAACTAATACTGTGGTGACAAAAGTACTCACATTCTGTACTTAAGTAGAAGCACAGCTACTTGTGTTTAAAAATACTCATAAATGTAGAAGTACTGATTCAACTCCTTAAGTAAAAGTAAAAAAAATACAACTTCTCAAATGTAATAAAGTAAAAAAGTAAAATGTAAAACTTTTTTTTTGTTATGAATGAAACAATATGGATACTATTTAACCAGGCTAAATCATAAAAGCTTCCATTTTCTAATTCCACAGTGAATAAAGCCACATATTTTACGTACTCACATCTGTTAAGTTAACAGAAGTAAGGAGCCTGTTCTGAGAATGTAAGGGGTATAAAATACAGATATTTATGCAAAAATATAGGGGAAAAAAGTAAAAAGTTGTCAGAAAAAGAAATACTCAAGTAAAGTACAGATACCTTAAAAAATAATCTACTTAAGTACAGTGACAAAGTACTTTTACTTCATATTCTTCACCTCTGCTAAAATATAATCAATATCTATTGTAGATATCCATATTTTGTACATGTGCCATATAGAGATGTTTGATTGGATATGTTTATGGATGGTAAATGTTTCTGACATTTCTATGAGCAGAACTAAATAAAAATTAATTTTAAGAAAATATAAGGAGATCCTGAATGTCTGGATGTATTTAAATGTCTTTTTCTTTTTTTTTAAAAAATAAATTATTCATTCACCAAACAGACTTGTTCCATTTGTGTTTGCTGGAGCATTGTATATTCCAAAACAAAAGCCTGTGTCTCAATACTAAATTCCTGCCATTGCAACAATCACGCAAACAGCTTTACTCGTTACTACCTAACATTTAGTTTAAACCAGCTTATGAATTATTGAATCTTTACTGGAAATGGTTAATTTGAAGGACGCACTTAACACCCGCCTGTCCGGACTCACGGATCACTCATTTATCTTGAGTGCTTTTCTGCTCGGTGAACTCTTATTATTCATGGAGGCCAATGCCAGTCATTCCTCGGACGCGTTCCAACTCGCTGGAGCATACGGAGGAATGCGCTCCTGCCTCCACCCTCCGTTACGCAAATTACGGCCAGATGTTTGCCACTAGTCAGGGTGGAGTTGCGCTATTTACGTTGAAAGTAACACATCCTGTTCTTAGCCGCAAAGACTGACAGCTACAGTAACCAATGGGCTACGAGAAGCTCAGTGCCTCAACCAATCAGAAGTTCACAATCCCGGGCCATCCGAGATCTGTTTAGTTCGACTGCGTTCTGTACCGCTCAACATTTCTTGTGGAAATCTTAAGACAGAACGCCAAATAAAGGGTGTAGAGGGAACCTACAGCTGCCAAATTTGACGGTAAGTAAAGCGTATTCAATTTTTGTTGCTTTCGATGTAGTGAAGAATCTGAAAATATGTTTATATGTCTTGTTCTTCGAGGTTAGAAGGCGCCTACAAGTTACTTCCTGCTCTGACAAGGCCGAGATCCCAAGTTACATTTTAGCCTTTTTAGCTAATATTTGTTTGTAATATGCTAACGTTTTCGACTCTTTATTTTAATAGCTAGCTATGACGGCCAATGTTAAAACTTTATTCAAGTTATAATACAATTTTAGACCTGAAATCTCAACAGTATTTTTCAATGTCTCAGTGACAGACAGGAGCGTTTCTGTTCAGGACTGACCAACAATGTGAAGCTCTGTCTCAGATGGATACAGATCCGCACAAAAGTTTGACTCTTCATCAAGAAATGAATAAATCTGACACAGCTACCGGATGCTGTACGTTTGCAAATGCGTATAAAACGTGCTGTCAAGTTCATTTCGGCGAGTACCATTTGTATTGTGACCTCATCCTAGTGTAAACATGAAACACATAATTAGGAAACCGAAATAGGGAATAGGAAGAACTGTAGGTTATACTTACTGGAGGCTCAAATGTGCCTCCTGCATTCACTTAGTAGCAGAGAGAGTCACTCAGCAAATCTGTGGGCACCAATGGGAGTTGTCATTTTCCCCGTCAGATTACCATATGACTGTAGCAGCTGTCTGTGCAGATAGTGGAGTTTACAGAGTTACACAAAGGCCTAGATGTGTCCAGTTGAATACACTGAATATAGAGGAAATGACAGGCCCATATTTTATTTATTTATTTGTTTCGAGTTTGTATACTCCATATACACTACTGACTACGTATACATCTCATGTGTACACAGGTATGCATAGTTTGCTGTAAACACCATATTCATATAGAAATTTACATAAATATACATAGAGGAAATATACATAGAGACATTGGTTGTAAACATTATGTGTACACAATATATATAATACATAAATATACACAGCAATTCATGACTGATATATAACCCTAGTAGCCTGAAAGGGAGTGAGAAGTAAAACATATTTACCCCCACCCTCAGTTTCACTACTCAAAATATGTATGGTTGCATCTGTGTCAAAGAAATTAGCTATAAACATGCAGTAATACATCGAAACTAACTTTAACACAACGTACAGGACACAAATGTATCCAATCAAGATAAATGCCGAAAAAACAACAGATTATTGGCACCAAAATGAATAGTTTTAAAATTTTAAATATAGCTAATGAATAATGTCAATAAATAAACATTTGAAAGATTTTAATGAGTCATTTTCCTTTTGTGTTCTCATAAACGGGGTGGATTTTAGGTTATGTGCTGAGTGCAGCAGGGCTTTAGTTTTGCTTCTGCTTTCACCCTGTCTGGCTCAAGTATTTTTATACATATGTGTCTAGTTGTCGGCACCATGTGACATATTTATCATCAACCAATGACTGGATTAATTGTTTAAACAACCTATCTTACTTGTGAAATGACTTATAAATAAATCTTGCATCAACTTTGAACTTGATTATTGATACTTTTTTTTTGTGTTTATCTATTTTGAAAATTTAAAGAAACAAAATAAAACTAGACCTGCAAGCAGCTATGAGCAGGAACCAAGCCTCTCCCTTGCCACTCAGCCCCCCCAGGCCCAACGGAGTCCACTGAAGTTGGCCCTGTAGGACGATGGGGCTCTGTGTGTGTATGTGTGTGTGTCTATGTTGAATGTGAATCACCGGTATCCCATAACAACATAAACAGAACCGTTCACTTTGAATGCTTGCTGGACAGCTTCTCACTATGGTAACAGCTGATGACATCACACACCCTAAAGACCAAGATTTTGACAATGGGAAATTGGCTCACTATTAATTTGCGCATTTTTAGACTGAAAAAAAAAATAATTTTAATAACTTTGCATCAGGTTGGGGTGAAGAGTGTCTGTGCCAAGATTCATGCAGATTGGACAAAATCCTGAGGAGGAGTTTGATCAAGTATTTTTCCAGGTTTTGCAATTTTGCAAAAAAAATAAAATAAATTTGAGGAAAATGGGTGTGGCCTATTATAGGTGATTCAGTACTATTCAGTGAATCTGAGGATATGTCTGAAGGTGTGACATACGGTGAGAGAGTTATAGGCCAAAATGCAATTTTGACAATGGGAAATCGGTTTGTTCATAATTTGTGCATTTTTTGACCGGACAAAATTCTTCTAATAACTTTTGATCAGGTCAGAATGAAGAGGTGTCTGTGCCAAGATTCATGCAGATCAGATAGAATTCCTAGTAAGAGCTTGAAAAAGTACTTTTCCAGTTTTTACATTTTTGTGGAAAAAAAAAAATTAAGGTGGAAATGGGTGTGGCCTGTCCCATGTGATTCTGCGCTATTCAGGGAATTTGAGGATTTACACATTTTTCCCACCCTCACCTATAACCCCTTTCCTCACCCACCACCTCCAGCCATATGTGTATGTACATATGTGTATGTGTGTGTGTATGTATGTATGTGTATTTATGCCCATACAAACTGGTCCGTATGTATGAGCCTTTTTAATTCAGAGATTTCCTCTTTTTTTCCATCAGGGTTGGGCGTCCCTACACACAACACCCAACCATGCCTTTGGTTACAAGGAATATCGAGCCTCGGCATGTGTGTCGCCAGACGATCCCTACCAATATTCGCAGTGAGTTGGAATGTGTCACCAATATCAGTCTGGCCAACATCATCCGCCAACTCGGGAGCCTCAGTGAGTATCTGCTCTGGGTGTCTGTGAATTTGTGACGTTACAACAGAATTGAAATGGTTGAGGACAGAAGTTTACACACATCATGTAGAAATAAACTAATTAACTGATGCCAATAGGACAGACCATTTCTATTACTATTACTATAGTATCAACATTAGCATAGCAGTTTAAAAAAAAAGAATGATTGGATACTGGAGGAGACTTGTGCAGAGCAAAGACTATAAATTCAGTAAACAAATGCACAAGCACGTCCTCCATTTGTATAACACAGGTGAGTACAACTCCTCGTGGTTTCGACAGGTAAAGGACATGCTGGACACATGTGGCCAGCTGTTCAATAATGTAATTTGGCTGAAACAAAGTGTGGAACAGGTCCTGAAAGACCAGCATGTAAAAAAATGGAGGAGTTGAAAGAAGGGACATCTTTATGTGATGTTTATGTTGAAGTTAAATCAGAATATAAACTTGAGAAATATCTGTTAAGTGAAAACCGTGGTTACAGGCAAGCAACATGTAACTTTAGAACAAACAGCACAAGGATCCTTAAAGGTACAGGATGATACAAAGGTCTGGAAAGAAGTCTGAGAGTCTGTCATGGTTGTGTGAGAGATGAATTCCATGTTTTATTTGAATGTACTCGTACAGCTTGTTGAATTTTGGCAAAGGTATTTGCCAAAATTCTACTTCTATCAGTGTCTAACCTTGTAATGCCTCTTCAGTCTAAACAACCAAAACCAATCCATAAATTAGGCACCTTTTTGAAAAGGATTTTCAAGGGTTCAAGGTATTTTTATTATCCTTGAAGGGCAATTTGTTTTGCAGCTTGTAGTACACTCATCACTCTTTTTCAGTGAAATTTGTTATTATTGAATGTATATTAATTTCCCTTATGACATAATGTTTGTGCTACATACCATGTATTTAGTGATGAGCAAAAAATTAAATAATAAGAGCTTTGCCATGATAGTGGCCAATGGCTAATGAGAGGTTTCTCAACTGGAAAACATCCTTTCAGCTATACTACATATTTTCATTGATAATCAAAAAATCATATTACACTCAAAGGTAATAGCCACAATAGCTGCATTGTGAGTTTTACATCATATTGTACAGCTCTAGTCAGAGTTTAGCTAACTGAATTAGCACAAGGAATGTGTCCGGAAGTTAAATAGTCAGAGTTGGATTAAAATGAGTTTAATTGTATTTTGCCAGTGTCTATGGGTTATTTGTTGTTGTTGTTGTAAATGGATTTTTAATTATGCTTGTGTGAGACAAATGGGTTCATGTGTGCAGTAATAAATGGTTGTTGTGTCTCTGTTTTTGCAGGTAAGTATGCAGAGGATGTGTTTGGAGAGCTGTTTGTGCAGGCTGGAGCATTCGCTATCAGAGTAAATACACTGGGGGAAAGAGTCGATCGTCTGCAGGTCAAAGTCACTCAACTGGACCCCAAAGAAGAGGAAGGTAAAGACCCCTGATACTTACAGATCTGCACTATGGTCCCAGCAGCTGCTTTAGCTCTTTCCTCCTTGAATACCTACTAGGGACAGCCCATATATATGTTATTGGGAAACATTTTGTTTTTCCAGTGTGTTGTTTCTTTTTCCTGTGGCTATAATTGCCACTTCTTCAGCAAACATCTGGAAAAATCAGTAAAAAGGTATCATTATTATAATTTTATAATAAAAATAAATAAATAAATAAAATATATATGTTGTTGTTTTTCATTTTGGCTGCTCCCTTTTGGGGTCTCCACACCAAATAATTTGCATAATGATTTGGCACGTTTTTACGTCAGGATACTTTTCCTGACAACTGGGCTTGGTCCAGTCGGGAATCGCCCGGGGCTACCGTGTGGCAGGCGAGAATTCTACCACTCAGTCATATATTAAAAAATAAATAAAAATAAAAGGAAAAAATTTTAATTAAAAATTAAAAACAATGAAAAAATTAAAGTAATAAAAAATAAAGAAATAAAAAATAAAGAAAACAATAAGAAAAAAATTTAAAGGTAAAGAAAAAAATTTTAAATAAAAGAAAAATAAAGAAAACATAATTTAATCCTATTGGTTGGCCTAAATTGGTTGTGTTCACCTCCACCGATCACAGCATCTGTTACATTTGAAAAACAGAACCTGTTCTAATGGTCGTCAAATCATGTCTTAATGACATAACAGAGGTGTCAAAACTTGTCATTGAGGATACAGGAGGGTCAGCAAACGTCGTTTTTATGGGGGAAAGAGTTAAATGTCAACTGAAGATCCATTTAAGACTGAGTTTTTATCACCTTTCAAGCAACAAATGATAAATGTTAAATTCTGCGACAGAAAACATTCACGGCTTTCATGATTTCACCTCGTTACATATTCAATAAAACACATCTTTCTCTCAGTATCTCTGCAGGCCATCACTACTCGTAAAGCCTTCCGCAGTAGTCTGACCCAGGATCAGCAGATGTTCACCAGACCGTCTCTGCCAATGCCTGTTCAGGACACCTACACAACCTGCGATCCTCCCCCACCACTCAACTACCTCAGCCAGTATCGGTAAGTCACATATGGAAGCACATGCCTGGCTCATATTTATTCAATAAGAGGAAAACGTGCCGGGAATAGCACCCACACATGCGTGAACATGTGCTAACGCTGAGGAACACACATGATCCCGGTATTTTTATCTTTATAATTTATTATTCACACTCATTTTTCTGTTGCATGACATCTAAAATCTCAATACTTGCTGATTAGGAGGTACTGTACATTACGTAGCTAACATTGTGACATTCCTTCCTATGATGTGAACATTGTTGACCACAGTTTAATGGTGAGCATGACAGAAATAGATTGATCTGCGTATATGGGAAGGCATGAACAACACGTAGACGGAGAGAACACAAACACCTCAGAATGTACTAGTCCAGCAACAAATGGTTCAAGTATATTTGAAGCAAACCCTTCTGTTTGACAGTTTTCTCAATTTAGCCAAAGCAGCACTGGAGGAATTCAGTAATTATCTGTGTCATGACCAAGTTGACATATCATTGACATCTCGAATATAAATAATGCAGAAGGAAAAATATGTCAGTGGAAGTATGATTAATTAACAGCTAGTGAAGACGTCGGGTGGGTGAAAAGGAGGAAGTGCACAAGCAGCAATTAGAACAGTGTTGAACAGTGTGACTTTGTGAGCGTATCCAGTTATATTCGAACTCTCTTAAAGATTACTGTAAATGGAGAAAATGCAATTACTTTGAGCTGGACTGGTTTTATTTATAGTTGTCAGAAAGTCTGTTTGATTTAAAAGTCTCCTAATTTGGAATCGTGGTGCGCTTTGCAGTAGTGATGTCACTCCCACTTACTGTAAAGAAACTGTACAGGTAGTGGTGAGAGTATCTGTGTACGTGCATGACGCAATAATCACACACACCCCTCACTCATCATGTAACTCATCCGAGCGACCACGTTAGGACTGCACGATATTGGGATACACTGACAGTGGGATTTTTTTTTACCCTGCGATATATATTGCGATATTCTTGTTTGTTTTTAGTGATTTTCTTCTTTGATTTTGTTGATATTTTTTTTTCTATGATTTTCTTCTTTGTTTTTTTGGTGATGTTCTTTGTTCTTTGTTTTTGGTGATTTTTTTTTTCTTTTTTTGTGATTTTCTTCTTTGTTTTTGGTGATTTTCCACTGTTTTCTGTGATTTTCTCCTTTGTTTTGGGGGATTTTCTTCATTTTGGTGATTTTCTTTGTTTTTTGGGGATTTTCTTCCCCATTTTCAGTGATTTTCTCTTGTCCATTGTTAATTTTTTGGTGTCATCACCAGCAACTCACTCCATGTGCAGGGGCTAGGTCTGCTTCAGCAAACTAAACTTTGCTTTTTGATTGTGACTGGCTGATGGCTATGTGCAGTATGTATCAGGTACCCTTAAAATTAGATGAGAAAATGTTGAGTTCATTTACCTCCTACATTGCAGGACCTGTGATGTGGTTATTGTGCATACGTACATTGCGATTATGATGTTCAAATGATATATTGTGCAGCTCTAGACCACGTTATTATAAGGTGGCCTGGCCAGCAATCCCGTTTCCTCAGTTGATTCAGAAAAGGGTCTGAAATCAGGGGGCTTGAATCCAAATATGAAGGTGCGACTAACAGGTGCCGAGTAAAACAATCGCAGATAAAAAGGTCGTGACACTTTTGTCAAAGAAATTTAACAATATAGGGAGTAATCTGTAATTTAATCCTTATTTTTGAGTTTAGAGAGAGAGAACCTGCTTGCTTTTGCTTGGTCGACGTTTGTTGTTGCTGCTACTGCGGCTGCGTGGAGCTCCATTTCCTACAATACACACCGTGACAAATTTCCAAAAGTGCACAAGTTACGTACAGCTATGTTTGTAAACACGTGGAGTATTTATGGTGGAGTTCGCCTTGAAATTGTTCGCCGTGAGGGAAGAGATTCAGGTTTGTAATCACAGAAAGACTAACAGATTCGTGATAGAATATGACTCGGGTTTTACAGATTTAATGAAAAATTGGTGATGAAAGTTATCCACAGTTATAAAGGAACTGAAGGTGTTTTTCCAAGAAGAGTCATCAAGAATTTTCTGAAAAAATAAAGTGTCTCATCCACAACGACCACAAAAGACTTGAAGCTGTCGTTATGTATTAAAAACTAGGGTATGTTAACTATCCAGGGTCATTTGGATGGTTTCTGTTGGTCAGTGGGATTTAAAAAGAGCAAATGCATTTGTTTGACAATAAATGGCTTCACCCAACCACTAACCACGAATGGAATAAAGCTTTGTATTCTCATTCACATTTTCTGAAAAATGGATAAAGAATCACAAATTCTGTTTGGGTATGTAAACTTATGCGCACAACTGTTTTTAGTCCCTTTGTTAACATGTCTGTAGGCAGTATTAGATTGACTGCACTAGTCCTCTGGTGTTTGTCAGATGTTTCTTATTGCTTTGGCTAGTTTTTATCACAGGAAATGGTGCCAGTCTAAACACTCACTCCAGCCTGTAGAACCTGTTGAATTCTGTGTTGTTTTTTTTTTTTTTTGGTGGTGTGGCATCTTAAGAGACTGAAAAATAAATATGTTTAACAAACATAAAAAGGTGCTTCTATGTGTGTGACAAAAGAAAGTGAGATGTTTATTAGTAAACACATACCACAGGTGGAAATATGTTTGATGAAATGTTATTTATGTGAACATTTATAATTATAATTTCTGTAACTGTTTGTCTGCAGGGATGATGGGAAGGAGGCCCTGAAGTTTTACACTGACCCCTCCTACTTCTTCGATCTGTGGAAGGAGAAGATGCTGCAGGACACCAAGGACATCATGAAGGAGAAACGCAAGCATAGAGTGAGACTCACAGAAACATACTCGTATATCTGACTAGTACCAGGAAGTCATTATGGTAATGGTGCAGAATGGGACCTTCCTACATCCTTGTGGATATGCTGGGAGCCAGTCATCTGTTCACATTAGCCAGATCTATTTCTGAGCTAACAGTAGCTAATGTTGTTCACTGTGGCTGCTGTAGAAGAGCTGAAGAGAGGTATTGATCCTTGCAGATGATTATGTTCAAGTCTACTACAAACACAAATAATACACATAAATGAATATACAGGCTATTATCATAGATGTTCTTACACTGGAATGTTAAAAAAAAAACCCAAATGAACAGATAATACATGTTTTTTTTCCCATATGTTACATGTTTTGAGGTAGGAAAACAACCCAAACTAAGTTGTCCTCTAGTTTTCTGTTGATTCAGGAGGCTTAGGCTTTGTGAGGTTTTTTTTGTTTTTTTTTTATTTGTTTTACTTCAGTCTGAAAACAAACACAATCCATAGATCCAACAAATCACTCCATGAAATAAAATGTTCTAATACAGTCTTCACTTATGAAATAATTAATTTCTACAGTCAGACTGAAAAGGTGTAGGCTGAAGCTTTGTGCTTATTTTGCCAAATTTTTATTACATGATCTACAACATGTCTTCAGCTTTGAAGAACAATGAAAACAATAAGAATACTGAAATAAATATTAAATGTTGCATACAAAACTAAATTACCAATTAAATATTACACACAGAACTTAATACCTAAAGTTCCTATATTTATTTAAAAACATATTTATCAATCTTTTTTAAGGTGAGAGAGAGAGAGATACATCTTTTCATCTCATCTGTGCAGTTCCACAGATCTATCTACTCTGACAAACAGGATTTCATAATATTTGCTCAAAATGTTTTCTTTATAAATACATTAGTCCCTCTGAGTTCATTTTGATTGTCTCTAATTTTGAACATTTCCTTTCTGTGATGAATTCCTGTTGTTGTATCTGACTAGAAACTCTAACCATTAGGCCACATTATCCTGCATGTAGAGCTGCAGTGTTTTCAGGAATTACCAACATTGAGTTTCATGCATCAATAAGAATCGCTGAAGTTTAGACACTAGCCTCATAGGTTACAGCAGTGTTTCTCAAACTGTGGGGGTGGGTGTGAAGGCTGGCTGGTGGGGTCATGGGATCACTCCTGGGTGTTTTTTTTTTTCTTTTTCTTCAGGTTAGAACATGTATCAGGTGGAACTAATGTTCTAGTGTTGGAGCACCCTGGACGCATTTTAGGGACGTACAACAAACCAACCTACTGCCATGGTGATCTGTCACTAGACTAGACAAAGAGTTTAGATTTGGAGAATGGACAAGGATTGGACTGAAAAAGAAACATGTGACATGTTACTGTGTTTGCACAGTTTGTACTTTAATGTTCTGAGATGTGTAATATAAACTCATTTCAGCCACTGATATTGATAAAATGTTCATCTTTGTTATCAAAATGTGTCTGTTCTAAAAAAAAAAGGTAACTTTATTGTCATAGTTGTAAGATAATTGTGCATTTCCTATTATTTATTTTGATAAACATTGTCTCAGGGAGCAGTCTGGTTGAGTTTATGTGTATTATTCAAGCAAAAATCTTAAGTTATTTTTAACAAATTATTCAAGGAAAAGCAAAAAGTTTTGTTACAATATTGAAGTTTCTTTCAATAAAAGTTATAATTGCACCACT
>JAPTGZ010000003.1:5970244-5982409 GCA_029814645.1 Fowleria isostigma
CACACACACACACACACACACACACACACACACACACACACACACACACACACACACACACTGAGTTCTGTTGTGTATTTAGTGTTTGTTCCGCCTTGTTCTGTGCTTCCCAGCTGAGTGGGGCCAGCCTCTGTGTGTAGGTGTGTGTGTCTTTGTGTATATGTGTGTGTATATGTGTGTGTACCCCGGGCGAAGGGCGTGTTCACACCGTTTACACAGACACACACACACCGCACACGGGGACAACACGCAAAGTTTTTCACAGATGGAACTGACGGAAGCTTTCAAGTAAGGTAACGTGACTTTTTGGGTTTTTTTTAATCTCTCTCTCTCTCTCTGCGTTTTGTTAAATAAAAGTTTGAATTAACGGGTTAACTTTGGAGTCAAAAGGGGGAAAAAAAACCCCAGAAAAAACCGACAGGTGCTCCTTCTGATGTAGAGCTTCTCCAGACTTCCTATGAGTAGATTAAACTAGCAATTAACGGCCAAACATTAGCCGAAATAAAACGGTTTTCACGTCATGTAGCAGCGGGCCAACCGTATGTTAAAAGAAATGACAGCAGCCGCACGTTAATTGCACGTTTATCTAGTGTAGTACGTAACCACAAACAGTCAAGTGTATTGCTAGAAGGTAAATATCTCCTTTTCTAAACATTATTTTTGGTTTTTTTTTATGTTGTAGGTGTCAGGTTGTTCATGCACGCGCCGCACGAGATCCTATTTGCTGAGCTACAGGAGGAGCGTTTTGCGCATGCGTTAATTTTATAAAGGTAACTTGACACACAAACGCACACATTACACAGTCGCAGAAGAAATTATTAGACCACCTTATGTTTTCTTCAGTTTCTTGTTAATTTTAATGACAGGTGCAACTAAAGGTAGAGTGAGTTTTTTTTTTAATTTTTTTTTTTATAATAACTGTAATAAATAGGCTTATGTTCACAGAGTGTGACATGTTATAATGTTATGTTTTCCAATAGCCCAGAATAGACAATCAAACAATGACTCTAGTCTTTAAAGTTGTCAGTCGACACCATGGATTCTTTTAGCCACTTGGGAGCAGGTAAGATGAGGGACATTTCACTTGGTTGTGGTTTGGAAAAAATTATTAGTCCACCGTATGTTTTCTTCAGTTTCTTGTTCACTTTAATGGCAGGTGCAACTAAAGGTACATTTCTTTGGAAAAATATTTTCATTTATTTTATTTTATTCATTCCAATCTCAATGCTTGGAAAGTTGCAGCATGAACAAAATTTATAATACCTCTGCCCCTTTCGTTCTAACATCTGCTACATCAGAAAGTCACCACTACAGCTATAACAGTAAAAAACAAAAATGGTTTACGACAATCAATTAAACAAATCAAAAATCCGTAAGTAAAACTGTTTCATTACGGTTTTGTTTTGGTTTTTTTTTACATTTTCTCTATTCTCTCCTTATACAACCTCTTAAACTGAAAAAATATTTGTGCAGCTCTTCCATTGACAAAGAATTTCACATTCTGACACCAGTAACAGAAATACACATTCGTTTTACAGTAGTCCTTACCTTTTGCTGTTTGAAATTAAACCTCCTATGTTTTTCATCCTGTCATCCTAAAACCATTAATCAATGTAAATTTATGGGCCATTTCTAGCTCTAAGCACAACCAACAATGTCCTTACTTCAGCAAACTTTTTAAACTTAAACAAACCTGAATTAAAAGACCACCCATTTGTATGTTTCCTGAAATTAACATTGTATATTGTCTTTAACAACAAAAATAGCTCAGAAGAGTTTAATTTAAGATCTGATGTTAAGCCATTTTCCATGGTTTTCTTGATAAACAGCAAAAGTGTTGGTTGAATTCATATCAAATTGGGTTTATAGGTTGACATTGACCGAGAACAGATGTAACTGCATTTTGGGAAAGGTAGGTCAATGTTCAAATTTTTAATGAATTTTTAAAATCTTTTTTTCCATTTACTTAAAATGGGCACAATTTCAAACCACTATGAAAATGTAAATTTTAAGTCAATTTACTTAAAATATTGCAGAGGTATAGAGATTAATTTTAGACCTTATTCTGCAAAACATTTAAGTGATAGCTTGCTTTTGAATTGTTTTAGTTAAATTTTTAAATCTTTGTCTTTAGCCCTTTTACTTATAACAAGTAAAATTTCAAATCTGTCAAAACATAAATTTTTGTCTATATATGTCAAACTTGGCACATATATAATTTCTATATTCAATAAATATTAAATATGAATAAAAGAGTTAAGCTATAGTTGCAGAAAAAAATATTGGACTACTTTTATGTTTTCTTCAGTTTCTTGTTTATTTTAATGCCAGGCACAACAAAAGGTACATTTGTTTGGAAAAATATGATATCAACAAAAATGGCTCATAAGAGTTTAATTTAAGAGCTGATATCTATTCATTTTCCATGGTTTTCTTGATAATAACCAAAGTCACATAAGTTTTTACATCAATATCTTTGGCATTGTACTGACAAAAACGGTGCTTTTAGGCATTCCATGTTTTATTTTCTGTATGTTTTAGTCACATATACACACAGGAGTGATTAATTGTATAATCATTGTTTTTGATGACTTTTGATAGTCTAATAATTTTTTTCCGCAACTGTAGGCCCAGGGTGTGAACTACTGTAGTCGTAGTTATGGGGATGTTTTAAGAAATAGACTATAAAATTCATATCTGTGTTTTCACTTGGTTTTAATCCCACTAAAATCTTAATTATTGTTACTTTAAAATGGGCTGTTGACATTTACAGAGCATTCACATTGTTCCCTGCCATGTTTCCTTTTTTTTCATTTTATGGCAGATGACATCCAACATTAATGAAGTCTACAATCACCTACTGTGCTTGAGTGTGAACCATAGTTAACGATGGATGATGTGGTGGTCCTCTGAAAATGAAACCATTGTATGATAAGTTATTTTGTCATGAAAAACAAATGCTTATTAACAGCCCTAATGACCTTTGGATTACTGAATCCATCAGTGTTGTTAAAAAACACTTAGGTGGCAGGTAGCTGTGAGGTCCATTTATCTGTACTGTGCAGACTATCAAAATTGCATCAGACAATCAATATGTCACCTCCTGTGACTCAACTTTTGGCATTTTTCAGTTTTACACAGTTGGAAACAGAGTTAGAACATCTATTTTTATATACAGTGTATAATTTGGACCTCAGTTAACATCCTTTGACCCAAGGGGCAAGGACCTCTTTTCCAAAGGCGATGTTTAAATATCTTAAACTCACACGTGTTTTCAGGAGTACTATACATTTTCTCGGTCCATATTTAAATTATTGCTCCATTTATTGGATTTTAGAGCTAACAGAAGGCTATGCCATGTCACATTGTGATTGACAGTTGCAACTGACAGATTGAGTGCCTGCACAGTTGGACTTTCTGAACTCTTGTGTATTAATTGAAATGTTATTTATTTGTATTTTTAGTATATTTTCCCCCCTAGAGACAGTTTGACTGTAGTTCATAATAATAAGTTACACTAATTCAGTTTTATCACTGCCATTATAGTAAGTGTGGGTGGGACAGTTTTCATTTGTTTGAACATTTTTAGAATAATAATTTTAGTTTTTATTTATGTATGTTTGCTACCTTCCCTTTATTCATAATGTGTAATAGTTTCAGGCCTGATCTTGGCTGGTGAAATGGCATTAATAACATTTATTAAGCTGGTTTGTTATTTTGTGTGCATACAGTGGAGGCTTTTTGCAGGAGGAGATGAAAGTCAGACGCAGACAAAAATAGCCAAGCTGACACAGCTTGTGTGCTTACCCCACAGAGGTGTCAGAACGACCCGAGGACACAGGGATTTCAAAGTACACATGCAAAAATGTAACACCTGAAATACTGTATTAACATGGTGTAATTCTGAATAATAAAAAACACATGGCAAGAAACAACTACCTCTAGCATGATCTGCTAAGAGGTGCAGTCATTTTATCCTTTGTAAATATATTTAGCAGAATAGTAATTTAATGACACAATGGTAAACAGCATCTGCTACAGTGTGGATACTACTTAACAGTAATCGCTTGAGTATGGACTGCAGTTGTGCTTCTCACTCAGAGATGGAGGAAGAGGTGGAGGACTCTCTTGACCTGAACCACTTGACGGAAGATGAACAATCCGCCATCCTGAAGGTGTTACAGCGAGATTTGGACCTGCGTCATCGTGATGAAGGACGTGTAAGGTCAGAGGTGACTACGTATGCCTGAAGTTGCCAGTTCTGTTTTGTCATTTACAACCAAGAGATGAATAATAAAATAAAGAGCAAAAACAATCACCAAGTAAAGCACCTCTGCAAAAGCTCCTGGACAGCTTCAGTGATTCTTTCTATGGAAGGCTCCTCAGCAATTTAGTCAGTTACCTATATATGCTGTCTGGCATGAAAGCCAAAGAAAAAATATCAATGAAGACTATGTCTTAAAACAGATAGGGATATTTTAATTAAATTCCATCCTTATTATAAGGGACTTAAGAGAATCTAATCACAGAAATGTAATTTAATATTCACAACTAATTATAATTTTCAGCAATGTATAATCAAGTGAAAATAACAATAGTTTTTTGGGGGGAAATTGGTAAGAGTTAGGGAGGTTCAGTTGGTTGTAATTTGCTAAGATACCACTAAATATCAAACTAGAACTTTAAAATTTATGTGTGTGTGTGTGAGGGTATATATGTGATTGTTGTCTTCTCTTAATTGCGTCAATCCTCTTGCCTCATCTATTGTGATTTTTTTTTTTTTTTAAAGATTAGATTTATTTAATATGGGAATTAGCAGTAACAGAACTGCAACTTATATTATGAATAAGTGCCAGACACACTATATTAAGCACTTGTTGCAAAATTCCAATTTAAAATATCTGCATAGGAAGAAAAACAGAGGAAAAACATAACATAATACAGGTAGTACATAAATAGAATCTAGGGTTTAGTTTAGTTTACTTTATTTTGAGCTTATGCACTCCATGTACAGTGCTAATTACATATACATGTACAATATTCACTTCTGTTCATATACATTCAATACCCATGTACACAGACATACATGGAAGGAGTGGCAAAAAAAGGAAAAAAAAAAAGAGATGATAATGCCATATGCACAGGTATACACAAGAACCATACAAATAAAACAAGTAAATTTAAAACTCAGAAAAAAGTAAATTAGTTAATTAAAAGTAATAATAATAATGATGATAATAATGATAATAGTAGTAATAACAATGATAATATTAATAATGATAATAATAATGATGACGATTAAAACAAAATAATAAAGATAACACTACATAAATGAACAAAAACATAAAATAGAACTTTAGCATGAGGTTGTGGAGGTTTATTAAATTTAATTTAAGTAATAACATAATGAGACACAAAAGAGACAGAAGAAACACAGAAACCAAAACTAGTAGTAATATTGATCAAATAAAATATCTTGTATTAGAACAATGTTGTTTCTGATTCAGCCATAACTTTTAATATTACCTCTGCTATATTATATTCTGTTATATATATTCTGTTTTGATCAAACTACACTGGCTGTGTTAATGACCATAGAATTGACATCAAAAAATTTTAAAATTACACCATGAAAAAACTGTAAGTAAAAATACAAGGCAAAGTTGGTTCTTTGTAAAGTTTTTTGTAACAATTAAATCAAATATAACTGTAGTTTTTACAGGAGTATGTTTGTAACAGTTTGTTTATCTGTATGAAACGAATCCCGCTACAATGCACAAAAAAGGTAACGGGTGGAATAACCGTCAGCAGGGAGAAAATAGGACAAAGTCAAAATATAGAATTGGCTCTGATCGGCCTTTTAATACACACATAAATCACCACAAGTTAAATGTATCACACCCCGCTCGAGCGCATCCCCAAAAAACAAACCCCACAATGCCACCGAATAAACCCCAACAAAACCACGCAACAACAAATGATACTAGTCTTCAACTCAACTTAATGTATTCAACGTAAAGTCACTGAGAAACACCCAAAACACCTTTTTCCCCCCTTAGTCCCAAAGTTTCAGCCTCAGAGTAGACAATGGACACGTCAGTTTTTTTTCTTGTCAAGCTCTACTCACGACCACGTCCAGACCAAACAATGTCCCGCCTTGGACCCAGAAGTTCTGCAGACGTCCAGTTATTCCATTTGGGGAAAAAACGGTTAATCCATATAGGCATTAAATCCTCCAAAGTTCAACCGTGGTGTCTCCAGCTCTAGCGCGCTGTCCATTGATGGCTGACGTGGCCTTACTCCTGTGTGCGCCCTCTAAGCATCCATACCCCTTTTTAAACTGATCATAATTAGCGTAATTCCAAATAGAGAAAGAAAAATACAATATAACAAAATATAAAGCAGCTCTGTAACCCAATATACATATTCTTAAAGGAAGGACAAAAAGAATTCTTTCACCCCTGCTGGAGGTTTAAAAAGGATGCGTACCTATTAGGGAAATGACCTATGGGGTCTTTACATGTTAACAAAACCAGATTTGTATGTAGAAATTATGTATTTCTACTATTTTGACAAAATAAAACTAAATTGAAAAACAATGTGGTGCCATTTAAATTGCAAGACCATAATGTTGAAATGACAGCCTATTCTCATACTTAAAAAAAAAAAAAAATGGAAATTTAACATTTTAAATTCTGTTATGTGCTGTTATTGCTCATATTCACCTTTTTTTTTTGTCATTTTTTGCTCAGTAACCAACTCAATAGGTAATTATAAACCCCTTTGTGTTGCTTCTGACATTGTGACTGTTTTCTGTTGAATTTTCTCCTGCGTCACCCCTGTAGGGTCCTCCAGGAGACAGTGACAGACCAGGCTCGTCTTCGCTCTTTGTCAGGCGCATGGTTCAGCGATGAGCGCAGCAAACGCCATCAGACCTGGACGTCCGGCTGTGACCTCGTCCACGCCACCATGCGCCGCAGGAAGCCAAAGAGCAAAGGTAGAACTTCCCATAACACACTGCAGCAAACTCGGTCAGCTGCTTATCTGCTGTTGTGGGGATATCCCAGTGATATTCTGTGGTTGTTGCCATAGTAACAGATATGCCCCTGACCGGATTGTTCAATGGTGAAACGGAGGAAACCATGCCTTCTCAGAACCACAATACCTCTCCAGAGGCAGAGAGAAGACTAAAGGAGAGTGATGAGGAGGAGGAGGAGAGGAGGGGGTTAGTGAGAGCATGTTCCAGAAAGTTAATTACACCAGCTGTATTACCTTTGTGTCCAACTGCATTTCCAAATTCTTATGTGTTTTCTATAGGTGTCCAGAGGGTTTCAAACCTAAACCCCCACCCAGAACAAAACCCCCCACAATAAAGGTTTGTGTGTGCATGGTAGTTTTCCCTCAGGGTTGAAAATGCCCTTCAGTTTTCCTCTATCTCTAATCTATTGCTGTTTCCAGGTTACAGAATACAGTACTAGTTCCTCATCATCCAAAGGTATGGACGTTTCCCCTCACCGTACCCATTGTGTGCTGTTCTAACTGCCACTTATTACTATTATTAACTCATACTTCTGCTCTAGAGTTCGAAACAAGAAGTAATGGCCATAACCCAGAGGAATCTGAGGTGATTATAGCACATGTTCACAAATCATCATGCTTTTAATTAAAATTGTCTGCTTTTCACAGCTACAAAGCCAGATTTTTTTTTTTTTTTTGAGTTCAAAGTCATCATGCATTTGGTGGTACTATACAGTCATTAAAGAAAATAATAGACCACCCTATGATTTATTCAATTTCTTGTTCATTCTAATGTCTGGTACAACAAAAGCCACATTTGTTTCGACAAATATAATGATAACAACAAAAATATCTCATAAGCGTTTAATTTCAAAGCTGATATCTATCCATTTTTCATGGTTTTTCTTGATAACCAAAATCACATTAGTACTTACATCAATATCTATGACATTGTACTGACAAAAACAGTGCTTTTAGGCTTTCCATGTTTCTTTTCTGTCTGTTTTAGTCACGATACACACAGGAGTTAGGACTTGATTGCATAACCATTGTTTTTGAATACTTTTGATGGTCTAGTTATTTTTTTCATGACTGTATCTGGTGCCATTGTTGAGATCAGTATGTGATCCAACCTTTTTTATATGCAGGAGGATGATGATGGTCACACAGAGGATGCTGACTCTGTGAACAGCAGCGTGACAGAGGCAAATCGGACGTCTTTGAAAACCAGCAGCTCTGCCAGCAGCCTTCACTCCAGCTACACGGTACCCAGACTTTAGGTTAACTGCCCTTCTGACGACATAAGATGACTCAGCAGGACAGTGACGTTGGAGCTGATTACTGTCCTGCGTATGTGTTGGTGTTTTAGCTCAGTGGGAGCATGATGAGTCTGTTCAGCACCGGGGACTTCGGAGTGGTCGAAGTGAGGGGCCGGATTCAGTTCTCATTGGTTTATGACACCCAGAGGGAGGAGCTGCAGGTCAAAGTGTATCGATGTGAGGACATAGCTGCAGCACGAAAGAACCGTTCAGACCCGTAAGTGTCAGTGCATGGGGGTGCATGAGATACAGCTGAGTCACATACAAATGAAGCAAATTATGTGTCTATAATTAACAGTTATATAAAAACCTTTATAATGTGTCCATTTTTAACAGTTATGTAAAAAATGTTTATAATGTGTCCATGTTTGACAGATATGTAAAAACCTATCTCCTGCCGGACAAGTCGAGTCAAAGTAAGAAGAAAACTGCAGTGAAGAAGAAGACGCAGAACCCAGTTTATGATCAAACACTTAGAGTGAGAAACTTTGTCATATACACATTACATGCAGTCAGTAATTCCTCATCTGTCTCATTGTCCTTGACTTCTCTATTTGTCCTGCAACAATCAAATTTTATTTATATAGTGCAACATTATGACAAAAGTTTATTTCATGACACATTACATTAAAGTTGAACTAAAGCAGACTCTTAAAGGCATCATATTTTTGCTAAACCCACTTTTATTAGTCTTTGGTTCATTTATTTGTGTACTTGACCCTAATAGGTTATTGTTTGAATGTGAACCCTCTAGGTGCTGAAGAGCTATCTTTATATTCATTTTGGCAAAAATCAAGTGGATTTCTACAACCCAATTAAATTCCTTCTTGATTTGTTACATCTATAATCTAGTTAAGTCTTGACATTTCTACATATAAGGAAATTCCATGTTTTCTTTTCTGTCTGTTTTAGTCACATGATACACACAGAAGTTGGTACTTGATTGCATAACCATTATGTTTGATGACTTTTGATGGTCTAATAATTTTTCTGTGACTGTAGAAACCTGGAGGATATCTGTTAATAAATCACAAAATTCCATGTTTGTTATCGAACATTTTCCTTTTAAGTTTTATGAACTTTCTTAATCCTAGTATAAGGTGCGTATTGGGGAGCTGCGGAGCCGGACTTTAAACCTGTCTGTGTGGCATGCTGAGCCCCTCGGGAGGAACATATTCCTTGGGGAAGTGGAGGTGGCTCTGGCGGTCTGGGACTGGACCTGCACGCAGCCTCTGTGGCAGGATCTGCAGCCAAGGGTAAGGAAAGACTTGAATGCTGATATCTACTCATACAGACACATAAATGTCTGTGTTTGTATACTCCCAGACAAATATTTATCGAAGGAGTAAGATGCACGCAACTCCCTTTGTTTCATATCTGAGAGTGAGCGCGGCAGCAGTTTTGGCAGTCTTGTTGAAGACACAGAACACAGGGAGGGGGTGTCTCTGGTGTCTGGGAGAGCTGAAGGGAGAGGATTACATGCTGTGAATTTCAACTAAGGGTTTATGTAACCTTAATCTTTTCCTTCTTCAACACTTCTGCCTGCTTCCCTTATACTTCATCTGCCTTTGTCCTTCCCACTGCCTCTATCTTCTTCCTTTTTCCCTGCCATCCTTCATCATCACAGGTTCATTTGAGTCCAGACTCAATCAGTAGCCGAGGGACCATCATGCTATCTATCAAGTTCATCCCAGAAGGATTTGAGGGTGAGTCAAACGGCACTCACTGTGAACTGATGCTCTGTAATACCTCAGTCACGTGTGTCTCATGCTTTCTGTGTGTCTGTGTGTGAAGGCGGTGGTCTGCCTCTGACAGGAGAGCTTCACATCTGGCTCCGGGAGGCTCAAGGTCTGCTAACCAACAAAGGAGGAGCTTTAGACTCCTTTGTTAGATGGTGGGTCAGCTCTTTACTCTGTCCATTATATGTAATTGCATACATCTGTGCATAGGGTGGCTGAGATGCATTGTGTAAAACTTGAACTTCTATTTATCTCTGTTTGTCAACCAGTGCTTATACAGATTCTCCAAAGCCTCATTCAGTCAATATTAAAAAGAACACGGTGAAATATTTAGGGGGCTTTCACATCTAGATCTTGTGGTCAGGACTATGGGCCTTTTCTTTTAGGTCCAAACCAAAACTGAGAATGTGAAAACATCTTCTATCGAAAATCCAGTCCAATCATAAGTAGTCTTTTTGGTCCAGAGCAAACTGAACAAAGGTTTGTCTCAGGTGTATTCAAATGCAGTCGCGAAAAAAAATTATTAGACCATCAAAAGTTATCAAAAACGATAGTTATGCAATCAAGTATTAACTCCTGTGTGTATTATGTGACTAAAACAAACAGAAAAGAAATCACGGGATGCCTAAAAGCACTGTTTTTGTCATAGTGTCATGGATATTGATGTGAGAACTTATGTTTTTGGTTATTATCAAGAAAACCATGGAAAATGGATAGATATCAGCTTTTAAACTTTTCTGAGCTAATTTTGTTATAATTAAATTTTTCCAAACAAATACCTTTAGTTGTACCAGGCATTAAAATGAACAAGAATTTGAAGAAAACATAGGGTGGTCTAATAATTTTTTCCAAACCACAACCAAGTGAAATGTCCCTCATCTTACCTGCTCCCAAGTGGCTAAAGAATCCATGATGTTAAATAAAAACTTTAAAGACTAGAGCCATTGTTTGATTGTCTATTGTGGGCCATTTTAAAACACAACATTATAACATGTTACACTTTGTGAACAGAAGCCCATTTATTACAGTTATTATAAAAAACTCACTCTAAGGAAATGAAAATACAATGATTTAAGAGAGCACATTTATGAATGTTACCATATGATCTATATATTTAAGGGTGCCCTGCCACAACAAAAAGTTTTTGTTTGTATTTTTTAAAATATATGTTCGCTCCATAGGTGTTTGTGTTTTGTAGTGAATGTGAAAATGAACCTCTACCTCGGTTTGCTATTGACACTGAAAAGAAATCACTGGAAAAGTCAGGTCAATTAGAAAACCTAGTTGGTCTGATGTGTTACTGCCTATTCATGATCTTGCCCAGGTGAGACCACACTCTCCGAATTCGTCTAGCTCAGTGACAGTTTTCGTATACAATAAGGATGGCTAAACATCAATGTTCTTGTGCGCTATGCTCCAACAGAACTTCAACAATGCACATGTTACCATATGTATAGAATGGCAATATACCTGACAAAGCTATTTCTGTAGCAATTCCAGACAATTGTAAATGAAATTCCTCTAGGGTAAATGATACTGAAAAGCCAGGCTCTCATTGGCTAGCTGTTAGCCAATCAGGGTCAAGCAAATTAGCATGTTGAATATTCATGACAATTGACACAAATTGAGTCTTCCAGCAGGCTGTGTATAACACTTTAGGATGGATGGAAACTTGGTAATCAAGGCTTCTTTTTTTTCCCACAACGTTTATGGTAGAATTTCAGAAATTACCACAAAAGTACTTAATCAGATACAGTTGCAGAAATTAAATGTTAGACCATCAAAAGTCATCAAAAATAGTTATGCTATCAAGTACTAACTCCTGTGTGTATCATGTGAATAAAACAGAAAAGAAAGTATGGAATGCCTAAAAGCGCCGTTTTTTTCAGTACAATGCCATAGCTACTAATGTAAGATCTTATGTGATTTTGGTTATTATCAAGAAAACCATGGAAAATGGGTATCAGCTCTTAAATTAAACTACTATGAGCTGTTTTTTGTTGTTATCATTACATTTGTCCAAATAAATGCACCTTTAGTTGTACCAGGCATTAAAATGAACAAGAAATTGAAGAAAACATAGGGTGGTC
>JAPTGZ010000003.1:5997287-6007460 GCA_029814645.1 Fowleria isostigma
TTACTGGCCTGATTTATTATTCGGGAGAGTTTTGTTTTGTGTTTGAATGTGAGGAAGTTGAACCAGGTGGAGATGTTGTAGGTGAGGGTGGATTCGATGAGTGATTTGTAAACGAGAGTTAAAATGTCCTTGCTAATATTAAAAGACCTCAGCTTTCTGTGCAGGTGGAGTCGCTGTTGAGCCTTTTTGTAATCTGCATAAACTAAGTCTGAATACTTGTTGGTACATTGTTGGCATATAATTATTACAATGTAAGTGAACGGTTAACTGTTACCTGTGGTAATATGTGTAAAATGTGACCAGAAACTGAATTTGAATCATTTATATTTAAAATTAAGTTGCTGAACTCAAAAAATTGCATTAAAAAACTGAATTTGAATCATAATTAGATTTTTTATTTTTTAATTTGAATCATTACATTAAAAAACTGAATCTGAGTGTTATAATTTGAAATTTAATTTGTTACTTTGGAACTGAAGTCCAATAAACTTGAAACTGAATGTAAGATTATGACATTTAATTCAGTTTCTCTGAAACTATATTTAATCCTTACTGAAAATTCAATTCTATATTTTCACATTCAGTTCTCACAACTCTAATTGAACTCTATATTTCAAATTCAACTCTATATATTTTCAAATTCTGTTCTCAAAATTCTTCTTGTGAGAAGTAAGTGCATTAGTTATTTCAAGAAATAAAAAGGTGGTTGCACTAGATTTAGCAAGCAGCTAATTTCCATCTGTAGTCCTTGACATAAAAACAAGCAATTATATACAGTGGAAAGGAGACAAACAGACAACAAGTGAATGCAGCATATTGTATTGTGATAAGTCTCTTTTTCTTCAGTTTTCTTTGTTTTTGATATAACTTTAAACTTTAATCTAAACTTTTATGAACATCTACATGATTAGTATATTAAATGTTAGAAAATATCTGATTTCCACTGAAAAAAAAATCACAAAATACAGAAGATAATATTACACTAAATGGTGATAAACCCCTTAAGAATGGTTAAATATAGAAAAAAAAATAATTTGGGAAGTACCACAAATGTCACACTGGGTCCTTATGGGTTAAATACGTTTTCTTCTTCCCGCTCCTTTTCGAGTGTAAATGAATAATTTTGAAATTTTGACCTTGCATTTATTTTATTGAATGCTTTAAATAAGTGAAGTAAATGAATTAAATGAAATGAAAACATCTTACAGAATAGTATTACAAAATCTGTCACGGTGCATTGATTCTCTGGACGATCGTGTAAAACAAAATAGCTGTTTTATCACTGGTAATGAACATATGGATACGTTTGTAATGAAGTACAAACCACTGAAAAGATAAACCTCACTGAACTGTTTTTGTTTCATTTAGTATTTGTCACTGAAGACAGTTGGAGGGTGTTTTTGAAGCTATATGACATTTGTTAATTATTATTCGTTTTATTGTTTAGCTTTAACATTGTATTATTATATCTGTTGTAAAACTTGCAAAACTCTGCTTCTGTGTCATTTTTGTTCTGTTCTTTGCTGCAGTGTGTTGCATTGTCTAACAGGTGCTGTATACATAAAGTTTAGTCAAAAGTAAAGCAGTTTTATCTATTCTTATTTGTAATTCTGCTCTCTTTCTCCTTGGGCAGAGATTCATCCATGACCCTTACGCCACTACTCTTGGTGGTTTCTCCAAAGTCACTAATTTCTTCAGGGCAGCTCTTCGGCCTCCAGAGAGCCCCATCCACCCTCGCTCTGTTCAGGATCCTAATTTGCCCCCCCTGCCGGACGACGAGCCGGGATTTGAGCTCATCACCTGTGTAAGACAGAGCATTTTGGTGAAGAACATGTTTAATATACAGCTCTGGAAAAAATTAAGAGACCACAACAATTTCCTCTGTAATCATCATGTGTGCATTCCATTCCTGTGTCTGTTGAATTCCAACACAAACACACCTTATTCTACTGAATAAACACCTGATCCATGTCTTATTTAAGAAGGAGAAGTACAAAAACTACTACAGGTCCATCACTGTCTTCTTCCAATAGGACTAGCTGGGTGGTAAAAACAATAGTATTAGTACCACAAAAGTAACTGGAATCCAAAAGTAGCTCTTGAAAACTACTGGACTTGTGCTCTGACAATGTTCCTAAACTCTGGACAATGCTCCTGGCCTCAGCTAGGTCCATAAAGGTGTGGATGAAGGTCTAGCCCAACCTCCAAACCTACTTTGAAAACTTCTGGAATAGAATCAATATGAAGACTGATGGAACCAAGACATCCAACATGGCTGAGCTTCTTGAATGTCTATATCAGGAGTCATCCAACAGCAACAGTGGAGAAACCAGACATGTGAAAGCTGGCATTGAAAATCAGGGTTATTTCACTAAATATTGATTTATCAACTTTTCCCCTGTTGCATCATTAATATTGTGTTTTTTATAAATGAATATGAACTGGTTTTCTTTGCATTATTTGAGGTCAGAAAAAACTGCATATTTTGACCATATGTCGTGTTCTGCAAATACATGCTCTAAATAACAATGTTTTTATTTGGAATTTGGGAGAAATGTTGTCAGTAGTTTAGAGAATAAGACAAACATGTTCATTTTACTCAAACACATACCTATAAATGGTAGAATCAGAAAAAAGGATGATTTTGCAGTGGTCTCATTTTTTTCCAGAGTGTATCTTCTATGACACCAGTCCTGGAACTGTTCTGACTCACCTCGTATGGTTCTTTAATACATTCACATTGGACTAAAATGCCTTCATTTTTAATTGGTATATATGAGCTGAAACAAGTCGACTAGTGCATCCGACGTTTCAACATTAACGTTTCAATATAACATGATACCGTAGTCAGAATGATTTTGAGGTGTTGGAAGGAATCTCACTCCCACATTAAATACGTGGAAGATTTAAAAGACAAAACAGCTACATATGAGATGATGTTGGGGAAATTGAGGGGAAAAAGTGACAGTTAATGAACACTGGGATGGTTTCAATAAATACAGTATATATCTGGAGAATTTGACCCAACCCTGTAAAGATTAGGGATGGTACTGCAACCTGCTTTTCTCATATAAAGGCCAATTAATATCTGCTCAATAGCCTGTCTGTTTTAGTTCTTTTTTTGTCTATCAGTTCAATGGACATTTTTTTGCATTATTGTTCAAAATAATGAAAATGCAATAAAAAAAGTACACATATATAACAGTCATAAGGCCTTCAGAAAAATGTTTTTTGGAGAGGTGGGGTAGTGCACTATAGGCCCCTGTAGCACCGCCTAAGCTTTTGTCTTAACTATTTTTTCCCTTACATTTTCTTTTATACTTTTGAGTAGTTTTGAAACCAGTACCTTTATACTTTTACTTGAGTTGATACTTCAGCTTCTACAGAAGTCTTTCTAAACCCTAATATCAATAATTTTACCTGAGGAATGAATGGGAATACTTTGGACACCTCTGGTCAGAACCATGAGAATTTCCATCTTTTTAATAGTTACATGTCATGTCATGTCATGTCATGTCATGTCATGTCATGTCATTTTCATCTGCTTCATCCAGGGCCAGGTCGCGGGGGCAACAGTCTAAGCAGTGATGCCCAGATTTCCCTCTCCCCAGACACTTTGTCCAGCTCCTCCGAGGGGACCCAGGCCAGCCGTTAAGTTACACAGATATGTAAATTAAAACGAGATATAAAGTGAAACAAGTTGAGATCAGTCAGATTCGACGACGTGGCTTAATTTTTTTTGTCACCGGTTTAAGCTCAGGAACTGATTCCACCTAAAACAAACAAAAAACACATTATTTTACTGATTCAAACTCTGCCACATTGGGTGACAAAAACACATTACTGAATCTGTGTCAAAATGTCACATATTGTTCACCTGTCTCATTGTGTTCCTAATCAGGTTGACGGTTGTGTTCAGTGACTCATCCTCCATGTCCACTTTAAGCGGCTCGGGGAGTTTTGGTCCAATAAACGGTTGATTTTTTCGAGGACCATCCATCAGCGATTGCTCCTCGTCCTCGTCTACCTTACGTTTCCTGATCTCCAGTTTTGTTTTCCTTGGTACAAATCTTATTACAGGAGCCTGAGTTGATATTGGTTTGCATTCTTTGCTCCTGTATTGGTCCGAAGATGTTTGGCTGCAGCTCGGGCTCTGCCTCGGCTGTTTTATGTCAGTATAAGCATTGTGTAGAGTTCCCATTTCATCTTCTGTTGGTGCAAGCCCATACTGATTTTTAAGTCCTTGATGATATTCCTGAGGAGGTGGGGGTAGTAATGGGAAGCACGAGTCACTGCTGTTGAAGCTCTCCTTTGGCTGGTCCTCAAAGCTTTTATTGTGTCCTGTAGAGACCGTCTGTAATGTTGCTGCTGTGTCTGAGCGCAGGGACTCCCTCGTTTCTTCCGTCTGTTCTCTGTCTCTTGCTTTGTGAAAAAAAACAAAAAAAACAAAAAAAAAACAACACAATAAAACATGAAATACTTCAACAACTCTCTTTTTAACAGCTGTTTTTTTTTCCCATGATGAGAGTGTAAAGAATGTCAGACAAATATAAAGTACAATGTTTGCGTCAGTACATCAAGAACATGATGAATGTAATGAAGTGAATTAAATAGAAATCACAGCAAATATCACTCCTATAACATTTTATTTGTCAGAATTAGAGGTCGACTAATTGTGGATTTTTAAAGGTCAATGTAACAGTAACAGGTTTGAGTGAAAAAAATCCAACAGCCACATCAGTACAATGCAGAAAATGATCCATTACTGACAGTGGAGCTGAACATCGAGTCTAGTCTAAATACACCTACAACTGAATATTAAAGCAACTGCAAAAGACTGAAAGCAATTCTTGTATTTTTTTTTTTCCTCAAACTCTGTCATACCAGTTGGTATTAGCAGGGTTCATACACATTTTATAAGGTCAAATTCAAGCACTTTTAAGGGTAATTTTCAAATTTTTCCAGCACAGCACATTATCATTGGGGTAAAATAGATATCTGCAGGAATACGTATACTCATGATTATTATTTTTTTCACTTTTTATCACAATGATGTATATTATGCTATTAACATCTAAAATGGTGTGTCATTATAGCAATAAGTTTAGAAATTAAAGAAAAAGGGAAGTCGGCATTCTTCAGACACACTCATACCGAGACAAAGATTAAAATAAAAATGTACCTGGAGTTGACCTGAGAACACCTGGGAATTTTCTATTTTGACAAATTTTTATTTTTCAAAATGTATCACCTCTGTAAGTAGCTTTGGCTTGACATCTAACCTGGCAGAGTTAATATTAAAAATAAATCACATCACAGAGTTATAATTGCAAGCACCTTCAAACACTTATGCTGGAGTTGTGTTGATTTAGTATTAATTCCTCTATTGGGTACATTTGTGTCCTGTACATTGTGTTAAAGTTAGTTTTGGTGTACTAATGCATATTTACAGCTAATTTCTCTGATATAATTGTAACCATACATGTTTAATGAGTGAAACTGGGAGTGGGAATAAGTAAGTTCTACTTCTTCTCACTCCCTTTTGGGCTGCTAGGGTTATATTTTAATAGTGAATTGCCATATATATTCATGTATTATGTATATTGTATACACATAATGTTACAACCAATGTCTCTATGTATATTTCTCTATATATATTGTTTATGTAAAATTCTCTAAGTATATAGTGTTTACGCCCTCACTTTCAAACCCCACATGAAAAACCTGGTAAGAAAGTTGAAACTTAAATTGGGCTTTTACTTTAAAAAAAAATTGTGTTTTCTTTTAATGTAAGTAAGTGCCTTGTCACTTGTTAGATTATGGAACTCTATTATCCACGTCAAAATGTCTTCAAATGGTCAACAGTTTATCATGCTTCTCTGAGGTTTATTACTAACTCTAAAGCCTTGATTCATCACTGTGAGTTGTGTTTCTGAGTAGGTTGGCCTGCCCTGTCCACTAGGGGGAGGACATTGTTACACGTTTATTTACAAGGCTATCCTTCGACTACTGCCTTCATACATCTGTGGCTTAATAACGAGAAGAAGTGATCAAATGATCAGTTGTTCCTTTCTGTGCCGTACGCCCGTACAGAAATGGGTAAAAGGGCGTTTGTCTACTCTGCTCCTTATACATGGAATGTGTTGCAAAAAGCCTGGAAACTGACTGAGTTGATCTCCTTGAATGCTTTTAAATCCAAACTAAAGGTGCTAGAGGCTAATTTAATATCTTACACTTGTTTTTCATAGTTTGTCCTGTAAATTTTTGTATGTTGTAATTGTGTGTTGTATTTCACGTTGCCTCTTGGCCAGGACTCCCTTGAAAAAGAGGTTTTGAATCTCAATGGGATATTTTTCCTGGTTAAATAAAGGTTAAATAAAGATAAATAAAATAAATTACAGCAAAATATTTTTGTATATCTGTGTACATATAATGAAATGTATAGAATAAGTAATGTACATGGAGTGCAGAAGCTCAAAATAAACAATAAAAATGAAAAAAAAAAAAAAGAGTTCAAGCACTTTCCAGATCTTGAAAATACAGCATTTTCAAGGACTTCATGTACTGTATGAACCCTGTATTAACTGTCAGCCATTCACCAATATTTTGTAAAATGTCCTCTTGGCCACCGTCTCTAGTGAATAAATGTGCATTTGATGTGGCATGTACCTATATTCCGAGTAGCCCTCATTATGTATCTCCTCCTGTCCTGCAGCTTCAGCCTGGTGTCCTCCACAGTCTCATATTCTGGGACATAGCACACGTGCAGTACACCACCGTAGAAACTTTTCTCATCCATCCGTCTTTTGGCAGCCCTTAAAAAAACAAAAAAACAAAAAAAAAAAACACATTTAATACAAACTGTTTATCAAGGCTCCTAAATACTATCAGCACAGTGAAATATAGAGGGGTTAAATCATGAACCTGGCACTGGTGAGTTTTTGGAATTTGACAAGGTAGACTTCTGTAAACTCCTCGGCGGGGTATTCATCCAGAGGCCTGTACTCCTCCACAGCGCCATAGAGGGCACACAGCTGGATCAGCTCTGTCATCACCCCAATAGCTGGAACCCCTTGGATCATCACATACTGTGACTCTAAATTAATGGTGTAAACCTGTTAAAAACACAACAACAACATAAGCATTGGGACACATGCAAGACATTGACAAAGCAAAATTTGGCTATGCCTTAGAAGTAAAAAAAAGAAAGAAAAAAAAGATTGTGATTCCAGTGAATGCAACAGCTTGGTAAAACCATAGTAATAGTTTAGTACTAAATATATAATAATGCAATAACACTGAATAATTACTAAAGCAACAAGTTAGGGTTCTCTTAAATATCCCATTTCTTGACATTTTGTCATCCCCACCACCTTCTTTGGCCTCTCCTCCTTTCCCCACTGTCACTGTTGAAGCACAATATACTGTTCCTTTGTACCAGAGCTCCTACTGGTGTTGGACTATCCCCCTTCTTTCTCTTATTTCTTCTCTTTGCTACTGTCAAACATTGATATTTGGATTGACTTTGTCTAACATTTCCAGTAAGTTTAACAGAATCAGGGAATTTTGCATTTTGCTGCTGTAATTCATGGTCATTACGCTACAAATTATTTTCAGTGTTTTCAGGCAACAAGTCACAGCTTTAAACATACAACCTTAACTTAAATTTCCACGCGTTTCCTCTTTCATCTGGACCATTTTTACTCCATTACGTCCCTGTTGTTCATAACAAGTTACGACCTATATTAGTTTGGTCATTGCAAACACAAATGGTTGCATTCTTGTAAGAAACATAAGGGTAGATAATAATTAAAACGAGGTGTATACAAGTATTTTGGTATTTTACACCTGTATATTTAATGACGTTTACCCCTTAGCCAGGACTCGCTGCGCTTCTTTCCTTAACAGAACAAGTGTTTTCCTGCCAATATTCAAGGGTAGCTACACATACTTACTTTAACTGACTTCGCTTTTCTTCCCTCTCGATACTTTGGCCGTGAAATGCATACTTTCTGCTGTTCATGATGTTTATAAACCTCTGGAACTCTCCAACAGTCTGGTTTGTTGTTAGGAACCGCCATCTTTGTGGAAGTAATGTTCCGCCTTTTTCACTCTGTATTCCGGTTTGTTAATTTCAAAATAAGAGCTTTGTTTCTCTCAACAGAGGTAGTTTTGATTGGGCATGTGCATATAACATCTTACTTTGAAAGAATGATGCTCGCAGCTCTACTGCGTTGGTCTTGATGACCAGTCAGAACATATTAATCGAGTATGACATCATCGTACCCGGAAGGTTAACTGAGCAACTTGCAACGTCTTGTGTTTACAAAGCTAGTTAGGCCATGTTAGAGGAATGTTTGCCAACCAGGGCATTCATCCTGTAACGGTTGTTTTCAACAATACAAAAAACTGCTTTCTTCATCTCCCGCTGAAACTGATATCGCATCTTTCATTGAGCGAGGTAAGTTAGCTTAGCTAGTTGTGCTGTCAGTGTCAATCTGACTATAGTGTCAGCTCATAGAAGTAAAAGTTTGCTCAGTGGACCTAAACATTAAAGTGTGCACGGTGTCCGTCTATTGTGAAAATTGTCAATCATTTATGAAAGTGTAGACCTAATGTACTGTATGGAAGCAATGCTAGTATTGGTCTATTTGTCATTGACAAATAAACCAATACTAGCATTACTTCCATACATATCAAGATGATAGTTTAGGTTGGCAAATTGTCAATCTTCTCATCGAGAGATGTGAAGTATTTGGACAAAAATAAAGATACAAGAACTCTGAGTGACAGATTTAGTGGAAAGCCAATCAAAGTTAGTAGTGAATTAATCAACTGTTTCATTTTTTGGTTTCCATTTAGGAAGAGTTTCTGTGCATCATCATTTAGTGGTAACAAATATAAACTTTGAAATTGATAGACTTTAAAGTACAGCAGAAAACTGGATGAAGAATCCTTCACTGCCTTCAGTGTAAAAACAAACATTGACAGCTTCAGATCATTTTGCTCCTGTAATATAGGATTACATCTTTTGTCTTTTACTGTGAAGAATGGAAAAATTGTTTATCTCTCTTAATCTAGATTGATTTAACATACTGTATTGTAGATGTCTGCTCTGACACAGAGTGTTATACTGCATGTAAGATGGCTTAAGAGAGCATGCTTGACTGTTGCAGAACCAGGCTTTGGAGTTGTCCTGGGGAAATGGATCTCCAGTGTTCCTCAGCTGGACACTTAACAGAAATTCCTCTAATGCTGACAACCATACAGTGGAGCTGTGTCGACAACTGGGAGAGAAATTGGGCATAAAAGATGGAGAACAGGTAAGAGTCCAGAGCAAATTCCAGGCTCTGTGGTGTAATACTCCATTTATTTACATTTGTACATTGTATGACAAACAACTTCTCCATTGACCATGTGTAGTAAGTGTCAGTTATGCCTGATCACATGTTCAGTCTCACTGGTTATATGATCTCCTGCAGGGTTTCCTAAGACCATGTCATCAGGTTTCGTCAGTGCATCAAGTGTTTGTGGAACCTCTTTCATCTGACGACTGGGAGATCTTGGTGGGTGTAGTTAAGTAAATATAAAACCAGTTTTGTGCTGGAAATGTAAAAACACAAAGCATAGATCTTAATTCTGACAGCCACCACATTATAAAGCAAACAGAGATAGAAATTAACATACAGCATGTCTCCTTGTTGTGCTTTAAACCTCCAGGAGCTCCACAGTACTGCTTTAGAGCAGCAGCTGCTTGATCAGATCAGAGTGGTGTTCCAAGACGCTGTGTTCCCTGTGTGGGTGGACAGTCACACAGCCATCTACATCCAAATAGGTGAGAGTTAATAATCTGCTCTTCTATCAAATGATCTTTTAGTAGATTAGATTTAGTAGATAGTAGAATTTTCCTGTTTACTTACACACTTTCACTGGATCTGTTCAGTACTAATCTGGGATCATACACCTATTCAACTTTTTTCTTTATATTCAGACAATTTCTGTTTCTTGGTCATATGTTGATAAATACATTGAAATCATGCATTTAACACAGTATAAATTTCTTGATTTGATTTTTGTCATCCAAGTGTATTTTATTTACATTGTCAAATAAAACACCAAAAAGCTTCAATGATTTGTACATGTATATATTCTTATGTTGGGGAGAATGCACTG
>JAPTGZ010000003.1:6026935-6037253 GCA_029814645.1 Fowleria isostigma
ACACTGCCTGGACAAAAAAAAACCACCTTTGTTGCCAGATAATGCCCATGTAGTGTCACAGTAAGGTTCGTAATATGTTTTTCATCCATAGTTGCATTAATTTTTAATTTTTGATAATGGAGAATCAGACTGCTGCACCAAGTCTTCATCACATTGCAAATTAAAGTCTGGATTTTATGGAGGATAATCCATGCGTGAAAATTATATCTCATTGTCCCTGAACCATTCTGTCACAAACCTGATGACCAACCCTGGCACTGACCAATCATTTTCACATTCGAGACCTGAGAGGAAACTTACTGCATCATAGTTCAATAACCTGTTCCAGCTGAAACATTGTTAACCACTGCAGTACTTACCCATGGAAGGATCTGAACTATTGTCTTAGTTAAATCCAGGTAGTTCCTTTTTTTGTCCAGGTTGTTTATTTAACTCTAACTGATGCAGTAAGTGTCCTCTCATGTCTCTCATGTCAAACAGATGGGAAAATGCCAGGATTGGTCAAGATCATCAGGTTTGTGGCAGAATGGTTCAGGGAGAACATAATTTTCACACATAGATTATCCTCCATAAAATCCAGACTTTAATTTACAATGTAATGAAGACTTAGTGCAGTGGTCCAATTCTCCATCCTCAAAAATAAAAGAATAATGCAACTATGGATGAAAAAAATATTATAAATGTTATTGTGGCAGTACATAAGCATTATGTGGCAAAAACGATGTCACAGTGAATGTCTCCTGGAATCCAAACCAAAGGTGGTGCAGTCAAATTTTGCATGTGTGACTCATTTTTTGGCCAGGCAGTGTATAGTATATACATATATTACACAATATATGTATGGCAACATGTGCATTGTTTAAGTTCTGTGGGAGCATAGTGCACAAGAAAGTTGATATTCAGCCATCCTTGCTGTATACAAAAACTGTCACTGAGCTAGATGAATTCTGTGGGCGTGGTCTCACCTGGGCAAGCTCATGAATAGTAATAAGCTCAGGCAGTAACACATCACAATGACCAGTTTTTGTAATTGTCCTGATTTCTCTGTTTATTTCTTTTCAATGGCAATAGCAGACGTTTTCATTTTCAAATCCACTATGTAACATAAACACCTATGGACCTAACATAATTAAAAAAATACAAGTAAAAACAGTTTCATGTGGCAGGGCACCTTTAATAAATCATATGTAGAGCTTCTAGCTGTCAGACCATGTCCCTGTTAAGGCTTTTTGGAGACAACAGTCTGGTATAAACATTCACTGTCTTCTCAGTTTTACTGCATTCGTTTGAATCTGAGTAGAGATGATAGACTTCTGAATTCATTCTGTTCCATCTATCAGCATCACATCATCAAGAAACACCAGCGACCCATTTCCACTGACACATGACGTGTTCTGCTGTGGATCATGAGCTGTTGCTTTCCTTCTTCAGACTTGTCTTTTACCTTCATCCTAGTACAAGTTAGTGTTGGTCACATCAGCCCAGAGTGTTTATCTAGACCTTTTTTGTTTCCCGTCATATTCTAATCTATCCTGCCTGTTGTTGAGCATTACTGGTGTTTTGCACCTTGTTGTAATTGTAAACCTTGATTGCAGACTTTGGTAATACCATGCCTACACCTTAACTGTATTACAAATTTATCTAGATGTTGTAAAAGGTGTTGTTTGTCTCCAGCGAAAGTATTCTGCAAGTATCCACTTTACAGTCGTGGAAAATATTATTGGACCACCCTATGTTTTGTTCAATTTCTTATTCATTTTAATGCCTGGTACAATTAAAGGTACATTTGTTTGGACAAATATGATAACAACAAAAATAGCTCATAAGAGTTTAATTTCAGAGCTGATATCTATCCATTTTCCATGGTTTTCTTGATAATAACCAAAATCACATAAGTTCTTAGATCAATATCTATTGCATTGTACTGACAAACTTTTTCAGACATTCCATGTTTTCTTTTCTGTCTGTTTTAGTAACACAGGACTTAGGACTTGATTGCATAACCACTGTTTTTGATTACTTTTGGTGGTCTAATAATTTTTTACACGACTGTAGTTGTCTTCTCTGTTCATCCAGGCCTTTTGGTGTCGATTATTTTTTTCTTAGAATGTGTTGTTCTTGTTTTCTCTCTCTGATGCATTTATTTAATTATGTCAGCCAAATGATGGCCCTCATCTTTAGACCTCATATTTATAATTCCAGTGAACAACTACCAAATACAAATCCAATGTCTGCAATCAACTCCAGACCTCTTATCATCTTCATTTGTCAGAATAATCAGGGAACAGAATATTCATGACGCTGTTTGTCAATCAGTTAGTTGTTCAATTACTTCTGAGAGACTGAAAATAGAGCAGCTTTGTTTAAAATGGTTATAAAGCCTAAATGTTAATGCAAACCTTTGTATTGAATTAAAGCTGAAAGTCCACACTTCAGTGACATCATGATTGTTTTATTTTCCAATACAATGAGGTGTTTGTCCACCTGCCTGTGGACCTGACTGCAGACTAATACCAAGTATAAGCAGACTAAGAATGACCCGCCAGACAAAGACCAGCAAGAGTCAAAGGACAAGAGAAAAGAATAATATTGTTAATTAATCCTCATCATAAGCAACTGGACTAAGATCTTGGCTTGAAGACGTTTCACCTCTCATCCCGAGCTTTATCATTTGATGTAGGAAATGAATATTTATCCGTCCTCTATGTAAATGCCTTGAGAGGTCACATGAGTCCAGTTGTGTGTCTTGAGGGCCAAAGACACCTTTTGGCCTTTGTATGGTTAATGAGTCATTCAAGTCAAGATTGAAGTCCAGCTGTTTTTGATTCAAGAGAATTACCATGACCTGGATGACTGAGAATTGATCGGAATCAGAGATATTTTATTAATCCTGGAGGGAAATGTAGTGTTACCATTGCTCATCACACAAGTACAGCAGTAGGAAATAAAATAGGGTTAAGAAATATGGCAATGAAATAAACAGTAAGTACCAAAATATAAGCAATAAGTACCAAGAAATAAGCATAAGCGAGTAATAAGCAATAAGTGCCAAACTTGATAAGCACAAACATATTGATAATAAATAAATTTCAGTGAAATTAAATCTGTTATGTGTTTGTGTTTGTAGGTGTGTATGTCCTTGCTGCAAGCAGTCGCCCAGATTTGATCGACCCGGCCCTGCTGAGACCCGGACGGCTGGACAAATCCCTGTACTGCCCACCTCCTGATCTGGTTTGTTGAATTAAAATCAGTAGTTACAAAAAAAAAATGTGTTTCAGCAACACTACATTTGGACACACAGATCTGTAGAGTGGGATTAATAACTATTTAACACAGATAAACACAGTTCAAAAACAACAATTCCCTGTGAAATTTTGGTTACACACTGTTATTAACCATAGAAAATTACACAAGTTAAGAAATCCTAATTATCCTAATTATGTTCAATAAAGTGGAATGACAGGAATACAGTTGCCAACTGTAATTTATTTCATATTCATGGTTATTTCACAGTTGACAGTGCTGAGATAGAACTTGGGTCTATTGTCTTAAAGCTTTAAAGTCTGCATGTTACTCATTCCCCTCCAGCTGAAGGCCGTAGAAGACATAAATATAATGATATCATCCAAGAACGTCCTTATGTCATCCCAGTTAAATATGGGCTGTATTGTGTATTCAGGAGGCTCGTATGGAGATCCTGAAGGCTCTGAGCACAGGTGTCCCTCTGGCGGCCGATGTGGACTTGGAGCAACTGGCAGCAGCGACAGAGCGGTTCACAGGGGCCGACCTGAAGGCCCTGCTCTACAACGCTCAACTGGAGGCTGTCCACAGCAGCCTGGGGACCGCCGCACCACACGTAAGCCTATTGTCTTTAAAAGATGGCGCCAGCGATGAGCTTATTGTGTTGCCTCAAGCCATAATTAATCATAATATGCAGGAACTGTTGGAAAGTCCATTTCCGCATTATTTGGGATTCATGAAGCTCGGCCCTCAAGGCTAATTAAATGAGGAGTTGTGTATGCATCTCAGCATGTGTGAGTGTTTGTCCTTGTGAATCCATTATTAGCTTTCAACATAATTCATATTCCCTTCTATGGTGACAAGGATATGATTGACTAACCAAACAGCAGAGGCTACCAGAGGGAGGCTTATCTTAAATAACCTTAATTTAAGCTGTCTTTTAACGCAGTGGAGTGAAGTCTCTGTTTTCTAAAGCCCCTAGGAGATGAATACTTAATAAACATACTAAATATGTAATTTTAACTTAAACTGTATAGTAGTTTGAGGTTTATAAACTTTCTGAAATTGGGTTTGCATTTGGCCTGGATAGATTTGTTACGACCCGTCTAGGGGTAATTAGGCTGCAACATAAAGTGTGCTTCCCACCTGCTCCCACTCCCAAGGAAGACCTTGCAGAACTTTCTTTCAAGTGAAGTAGCAGATTTATTTATCACAGCTGTGAGCGATGCCAAACAGTAAACAAAAACCAATCTGAATTCCTGAACTTCCCTTCACAAAAACAAAATAAAGGAACCCAAAAAACCACTGGTTTAACCTGATCTCCAAATGAAATAAAGAGAACAAAACAAGTTCCCCAAACAAAAAAAAAAACAGGCTTCTCACCCCTACGCAACTGCTACAAGGAATTTATTACATAGTTGACCCATCAAGATTAATAAGATACAATTGGCTGATACTAGCTAGCTAATTAGTCATGTCATTATTAATCTGTTAAGCCAGTCTTTCTCAAATGGGGGTACTTGGAAGAAGCCCAGGGGGTACTTGACATTAAAAAAAAACAAAATTAAATATGTCATCATGTTCAGAATACAAAATAAATGAAGTAATGCTGAGATATAAAACACAATAAATACATTCACATAATAAGAGTGACTTTCCTAGTTTTATTGTCAATCATCTTGTTTAAGCTTTAGTAACATTTCTATTTTATATAATTCATGATGAGTTTATTTGAGTAATTAAGTCATTATTTTTACTTGATGAAAGGTTAATTTAATGAGCTTTTATTTTCTTATCAATGAAGAAGGGCATTTTTCAGTTTAAATTTTGCAAAGAAAATTTCCTTATAAAAATATGTAATTTTTAATATATTAAAGTTGAATATATGTTGCTTGTTTACAAATTTTAGAAAATAAAAACCAGACACCTTTGGCACAGAACAAATTTTGCCAGATTTTTTCAATCAATAATGCTGAAGCAAACTTTGGGGGTGCTTGGATAATCAGGGGGTACTCCACTGTAAAAAGTTTGAGAACCACTGTGTTAAGTAATACAATGTTCTGATATAGGTCATATGTAACAGAGTGAATACCATCTTATTTGACTATATTCAAGGTTGTCTGACTAGTTCAAGGTTGTCTGACGCTCTTTGCTAGTACATAAGCAGTCCCAGTGGTGATGTAATTAATGTCACTATTAGTACGACAATCAATATTTGATCTGACATGTAAACACATTCTGAATAATAAGTGATAGTAGATAGGGAAGTCCCATCCGATCTAGTTGTGGCTCATGGGTACTCCTTTCGAAAATAAATAAATAAAGTATTCTGATCCACTTTGACCAAAAAATCATTAACACATATGTTATTTCTCTGTTTAAAAGATATTACAATTCAGAAATATTGCATTTAGTTGTTAAGCAGTTGAAGTATAAGATTTGTAGAGATTTTCACCCTCCTTGTCCTTTTATTTCTTATTTGTGTCTAAACTGCGGTCCTCTGTTGATAATCAGGAGCTGACCTCAGGTTCAGACAGCGACATGAGCCTTTCTTCAATGGTTTTCCCAAACCATAGCAGCGGTTCCGATGATTCTGTGGGGGAGGGGGACCTGGGGGCAGGACTGGACCAGTCCATGGTTCTCCTGGAGCACAGTGAGCTCCAAGTAGACGACGAACACTGCGGCAATGTCTGGAGGCTCTACTTTGGGAGTTCATATGAGGCAGATTCTGGAAGCTCTCTTCCCACAGGACAGGTAAACATTGTGAAATTAAGCTGCTCTTTATTTTATTTAATGAATCAGAAACAATCACAGGAGCGTATATGTGGTCTTGTTTAACTTCAGTATCTATCCATTTCTCTCATTCTCATTCCACACTCAGAACTCCCGGTGTGTCTCTGCTCCCAACTCCATGACCCATGACTTCACAGCAGCATCGGTTCGTGGCCCCGGCAGTTCTCTTCCTCCGTTGTACATGTCATCCCTCCAGAGTGGATATGAAGAGCTGAACCCGGAGCAGCTGGAACGGCTCCTGCAAGACGTAAACAACATCAAGAACAACTGCAGGAAAGTCGGCGTAAGTGGCTCTGGTTGTTTGGTTTTTTTCTTTCTTTTGTTGTACAGGATTAATACTGATACTACAAAACATGAATACTACATTTAGTCTGTTTCATATTATTTATTATGTAGAAGCCGATACAGATGCAGAGTCACCTTATTAATCCTTTGAGTAAAATTAATATGTTTAAAGTTTACAAATTTAATTTCATCAACAGTGTAATTTTACCCACAAACACATAGAAGGAAGTAGTTTTTAGAATAGTTACCATCATGACTAAATGTTAGATCATCGTCTTTGCCTAAGAACAGTTGAATTTACCATTAAAATGTAGCTTGTCTTGTGACAGTGGATGGACACACTGGGTTTATGTTCGGTTAATGATAGATTTTACTGAAAAAAATCACTTTTTCTTCACTTTTGATAGAATAATTCTCAAATTTACTCTAAACTTTTATGAACATCTACATGATTAATAACTTAAATGTTGTAAAATACCAGATTTTTACTGAAAAAAAACCCCCACACAAAATACAGAACATAATGGTACAATAAATGAAGATAAACCACTTAAGGACAGTTTAATTTAGAGGAAAAAATTAATTTGGGAAGTGCCACAAATGTCACACTGGGTCCTTATGGGTTAAAGTGTATTGATAGGACTTATTTCAGAACAGCAGATTAGAATTAGAATTAGAATAGCCTTTATTGCCATTGTGCAAAAAAACAATGAGATTGGTGTGGCACTCACCACCCACAGTGCAAAAGGTAAAAACAGTGCAAACATACAAGCATTATAAAAGGCATAAAAATAGTATGTGGGAAACTATAAAAAAAAATGTAAACCTTCTCATAAGATAAATATTAATAAAAACAGTTGGAATAAATAAATGTTTGTCGTGGGTGGTTGTCTCAGTCTTTGAGGGTTAATTCTCATATACTATTGTGTTTTCAGGATGAGTGTGTCCAGGTGCATTCAGCCTCCAGTCAACCTGGCGTGTTACTGCGTCAGGCTCACGTAAGCGCCGCCTTGGCCGCGACCAAACCGTCTCTGAGTAAAGCCGACTGGAGCCGATACACAGATTTGTGAGTATCGAGAAACAACGCTGGACCCATAACTGTACAAGTCAGAGTCATAAAAAACATCTCCTCCAGTCGATAGAAGAAACCATTGTACCAAAAGGAGGAATTAACAGCGTTTCACAATTACCCAAAGTGTGTTTTGACGGATTCAGAACGCTCGGAGCCTTTAATGAGCCATTTAAAATCTTGCCTACGGAAGACGGTAATAAAAAAAACAAACAAAAAATGGTGTTAAGTGTTGTCAAATAGCAGCAGGAATATGAATACCAGTCAATATTATGTCTAAATCCCCTCATGGTAATCAGCATTACATTCAGTAAACAGGATCAGTTATGGCTGAAGTGCAGAGGAGAACTTGTTCAGTCATGAAACTGCAAATGAATATTTCATAAATGTTCTCGGTGTCAGAGGCAATCAAATCTGCTTTTCTGTGTTTTGACATATCTTCTTCTCATCTTACATATAATGTAGGTTAGCTAGTTTATTTTATTTTTTATTTAGAGTACATAAAATTATCCAATACCAAAGAATAATACAACACAGACCAAATTTTGGGCGCTTGAAAAGCAGTGGGAAGAAGTTTAACTTATAGACTCCACCCCTTTCTGCAAAATAATAAATAAATTAATTCATTTTCTTTTGTTTTGTCAACGCTTTTTTTTTTGCCTTTTACATTTTTACAATAACAAGAACATATAAACACAACATCAGTTTTGTCCATATTTTATGACTGTTCATATGATACAAACATTGTCTTTTTTCCAGGTATGACTCCTTTGGTGGTTCAGGAGATGGAAAACCACTTCAGTCACTCACATTTAAACCAGGACAACGTGTGACTCTGGCCTGAATGAACACCAACAGCTCTGAAATAATCGATAGACCACCCTAGGGTACAAAAGTCAATATGTGTCACAAATTTACAGCCATCAGGGTTTTCGTGTGTGTAAACATGAGGCAAAACTTGGCAAAAATAAAACAAAACATGAAAATGTTTTAACTCTTTCCCCAATGAAGACGACATTTGACGACACCCCCCGTACCCTTAATTACATGTTTTGACACCTCTGTTATTTCACTAAAGACGTGATTTGACGACCATTAGAACAGGTTCTGTTTTTTCAAATGTAACAGACGCTGTGATAGGTGGACGTGAACACAACCCATACTAGGAAAATAAATGGGGTTAAATAATAAATTTTTTCCCCTGTTTTTCTTTACTTTTTCAAATTTATTTATGGTTCAGTGCTAGAATTCTTACCTGCCAGCGGGGGGCCAGTGTTCGATTCCCAGCCGGTCCCAAGCCTGGTTGTCAGGACGGGGATCCTGATATAAAAACATGTACCAACTCATCATATGAGTGATTCACTGTGGCAACCCTGAAAGGGAGCAGCCAAAACAAAAAACAATAATATTCTATGTTTTTATTTTTTAATTGTTTTTAAGATGTATACATATTTTTTTCACATTATTTAAAAAAAAATGTATTTTTTAACATTTTGTTTTATTTATTGTTTTTGAAAATTATTTTCAAGAAATAAAAAACAAAAAATAATAATAATAATAATACATTTTCACTGTTTTTTCCAAAAGTTTGCTGAAGTAGTGAGTATTGCAGCCACTGGAAAAAGAAACAACACACTGGATAAACCAGATGTTCCATGGGCAGCCCCAGTAACATATACCGTATATGGATTATTCCCAGTAGCCGTCCATGGGGGAAAGAGTTAACAATCATTTTATTTCCACATTCAGTTCAATCTGATTATAAGTGGGTCAGACCAATAAAATACTATCATAATAAGGTATAAACAATGAAAACTCCAGAATTTTCTCTTTATTTTAGTGCACAAAAGTAAAATTACATGAAAAGGTTTACATTATACACGCTTTCCTTCCACAAAAATGTGAATAACATGAACTGATACAATCAATGTGAAATGTCTTAAGAGAAGTAAATGTAATTTTACCAATATTCTGCGTGTTATTAAATGTTTTGTGTCTTTCTAGATCTAGTGTGACCTGTAAGTTGTAATGCACAAGTGTCAATGAGAAGCTGAGGCATAAAACTGTTAAAATTGCACCTATTTTTTCTCAATTAAGCTCAGTTTGTTCATAGTTGTTCATGTTATTGACATTTTTTAAAGAATGATTTGTAGGTGTAAACACTTTTATTATGCAATTCTACTTTTTTTTACTCTTAAAAATAGATACAGTTTTGGAGTTGACACTATTTCTATATTACTGTATCATTATTTTACTGGTCTGGCCCACTTCAAATCATATTGGGATGAATAGTGGCTCCAAACTCAAATGACTTTGAGTTAAGTTCCTTCGATAATATGCAAATTAATCTGAAATAGTTATTTAATGACATGGATAGATTATGTGGTACTGTGTAATGTTTAACAGTCTTTGAAGGATTGTAGTGAGTGCAAGGAAAAGTAAAATCAGAAGAACTATGTATTTAGAAAAAGATTAAACACAAAATACATACAAAATGCTTATATACAGAACTAAAAGTGTTCTAGAGTTAAAAGTTAGTATTTATTATGAGCTCCACTTAACTCTCTTGGAGGAACTTTGGGTCTTCTTTTTTTCTGTCTCCACATGATTTTACATGACTTCCATAGTATTTATTTTTTTATTTTTATATTTGCCGTATAATTCTCAGCATTATTCCCTTCAGATAATCATGTATTATGAGTGTTGCTATAAAATAAACCTGAATTTTAACACAGAGATGTGTCATACCAGTGATTCTCAAACTTTTTACAGTGGAGTACCCCCTGAAATATACTTTTTTTTTTTGACAAAGTACCCAAAAATCTCACTGCAGCATTTACAACTGAAAAACAAAAAACAAAAACAAAAACAAAAATTTGTCCCTGTGCTAAAGATGTATGTTTATATTTTCAAAACTTTGCAAACAAACAT
>JAPTGZ010000003.1:6037353-6048807 GCA_029814645.1 Fowleria isostigma
ATTAATAGTTGATGATAAAACATAAAAATACCTTAATTTGCCTATTCAACTGAATATTAACAGAACAACAATATCAACATTACTACAATATCTAAAGAGTGGAAGCACACAGTCCTTGAAGTCTTTTCTTTGCTTCTGTACAGGGGCAGATATCTTGTTTGGACAGCCAATCACAGTTCAGTTCACAGAAATTTCTGCATTTTACTGTCAACTACAAGCAGATACATACACGTGGGTGGCTGTGGTGCAGTTGGTAGAGCGGGTTGTCCAATGATCAAAGGGTTGGTGGTTTGAATCCCACCTCCAACTGTTCGCATGTCGAAGTGTCCTTGGGCAAGACACTGAACCCTAAATTGCTCCCAGTGAGGCCTGGTAGCGACTTGAATGGCAGCAGCCACCCACTGGTGTATGAGTGTGTGTGTGAATGGGTGAATGTGAGGCTTGTATTGTAAAGCATTTTGGGTACACATTGATATGTGGAAAAGTGCTATATAAGTACTGACTATTTACCATACATGTGGGTGTGTACTGGTATTACCTATCAACTACCAGAACTACCCATATCTTCAAAATGATTTTGATTGTTTTAACATGCTCTATCTGGAATATGGACATTATTTGAGTTTTTGATGACAGACTCAAGCACATGTGCATAATTATTTATGTGCAACATAGATGAACAATACCCATTTGATACATTGTTTTGTGAAAATTATACATTACAATGTTGCTGTAATGTGATTATCATAATGTGCATTTAATGGAAATTTAAATGAAGTACAGCACACTCTAAATGTAATAGACCAGCCCCATTCATATACAATTTCTGAAAATACATTATTAGCATCAAGCTAATTCACCCACTCACTGTTACTCACTGCTGTGCAACAGTGGCTGCATCTAATACGACCAGAGATAGAAATGGGTTTAGCAGCTCTAAAGAAGAAATTGCTGCTAAATGTTTGTTCTGTCACGGCCTAGCTCTCACAGCCATGACAAGAGATGGAGAGTACACCGTGTAAAGTCAACAAAAAGATTTATTTAAAAAAATAGTTAAATTGTACAAAATACTTAATTCAAAATAATACAAACAAGAGTATGAGGTGTGAAGATCAGTAAATATGTATGAAGTGCATGTTGTATGTCTGAAAATGGAATGTGTGCAAAAGTGTTGAAATGCTTTGACAGGAACAAAGAATAACTCAAAAGAACATCACCAGGCTGGCGTGTCTGCAGGGGAAGAGAGAGAGCACAAACACAGGATTAATGTCACCCTTTATATATGCACCTGTGATCAGTGGGCCAGGTGTTAACAATGATCTAACCCCTACCCCAAAGGAGCTATGACCTGCCCACAGGGGTCGTCACAATTCTATTGACTGTGAATTGGCCATAGGTGTGAATAAGTGTTTGTGTATGTCAGCTATGGTGACCTGTCCAGGGTGTATCCCATTAGATCAGTAGAAAACCACGAGCACTACTGCTGGGCCTTCACCTCTGAAATCATCACCAAGAAAAGATTTCTTCACTGACAAAAATAAAAAAAACAATAGTATGATGAACTGAATGTGCTCAACAGCTGTAATCCTCTAATGAATGATGACGAGGATGTCAACTCTCCACAACAGACAACCACTCAACATAAACATCACCAAACCTGGAGATCAACAAATATAAACTGCATAAACCTCCTCCAAGGCCAACATTTGGAATATCAAATACTAGTGTTACAGGGAGAACAAAGCTCATTCAATCACTATAGTCAGTAACACTATGAAACCACTGCACAATACAAAAGACACACACACACCCACTGAACAAGTCAAATAAATTAATGAGCTAACCCTAACCAAAATCCCATTCCAAATGAACAATACACCAAAGGTTACACCGTGCTGGTAATATTGTGCATGGAGAGTTATAATAATCATTGCACCATGCCTTGGGGTAGACTCCATACACACTACTGTGCTTCTCAAATCTGGTCCTCGTGGCCCAGTGTCCGGCATGTTTTAGATATTTTCCTCTTCCAGTGCACGTGGTTCAATTAATGATCAGCTTATCATTATTTTAGTTTGATTTAGTTTATGTTGAGCTTATGCACTCTATGTACAATACTAATTACATAAACATGTACAATATTCAATACTGTTCATATACATCTAATTATGTATACACAGATATACTTGGAGAGTTTGCCGTAAACACCATATACATAGAGCCATTTACATGAGCAAGTATGCATAGAGAAATATAGAGAATATGCATATAGAAATATACATAGAGAAATATGTATTTAGAAATTTCCATCAAGAAATGTTCACAGCAAAATATACATCGAGACATTGGTTAAAACATGTACACAATATACATAATTCATAATTTTATACAGCAATTCACCACTAGTATGCAACCCTAGTAGCCTGAAAAGGAGTGAGAAGAAGCATAGCTTATTTAGTCATCAAGCTCTGCAGTAGCCTGATAACAATGTAATGGCTTCCAGGTGCACTGGGAGAGGGAAATATCTTAAACATGTAAGACATAAGGACCGTATTTGAGAACCACTGTGCTGGAAGGATAAATCTGTCAGCTGGCCTGGGAACACCTCGAGATTCCCCCAGAGAGCTGGTGGAAGTGGCTGGGGAAAGGACTGCCTGGGCTTCTTTGCTGAGGCCCAGGTCATGAGAGCACCAGCGGAATAAGTGCCCAAACAATAATGCAGCTCACTGGGTCTTGATAGATACTGATGATTGTGATTGTATACATGTTTGAGGATAGTAACCCTTTCATTACTTATGAGCAGTTGACAGTAGGTTTAAGTTTAGAATGCATTTAAGAAAAAAATATTATCCAATTGTATTAAATTAAGTTAAATAGAAAATTTTAAATAATTGTTGCTTTCTAAAATTAATATTCATATAATGTAATCCTGAAATTTCCTAGGCCCTACCATTCTGTGAAGGTGTAGAAGGCCCTGAGGTTTCCCTCCGCCATAGATATTATACACTGGATGTCATGTTGGTAACTGTGGTCTATAAGAATGAATGCGTCTATGGAGCCGCCATTCTGGGACAGCAGGGGTATTCAAATCCAGTCCTCGAGGGCCGGTGTCCTGCATGTTTTAGGTTTTTCCCTCTTTCAGCACACCTGGTTCAATTAATGATCAGCCCGTCATCAACCTCTGCAGAGGCCTGATAGCGATGTCATGGCTTCCACGTGCTGGAAGAGGGAAATATTTAAAACATGCAGGTTACAGGCCCTCGAGGACCTGATTTGAATACCCCGGTGGTGCAGGATAGCACTCCTTTTAAATGAATGAATGTCAGTCAGGGCCAAGGTGTATACAGAATTAAATCTCCATAGATCGGCATATTTGAGAAGCCACATTTTATGTCTTTGTTACAAATGTCAGACCAGTATTTACGAATGAGCTGCGAGTAATGGATTAGAAACAGAAACATGCAAGCCTTGAATATGTGACGTAGCCTATGTGTAGCAGGTAAATGGATTGAGAAGGTGTGTGTGTGTGTGGTTTAGGTTAGTTTATTTCCAGAAGCACCACAGCTGTAGGATGTTGACCCCTCTGCATCCACTTGTCCTCTTATTCAGTTGCATCAATGTCCTTCAGTGCTTTGGTTCTGTTCACTGTGGATCCTCTTGGAACCTACAGAAAACTCACAGATGGAGGTTGTTCTTCCAGGAGCTGAGGAGCATAGTGACTGCAGAGATCATGCAGAGACAGAACCCATGTGGATTCTGTGAAGGCAGTAACAGCGGTCTGGAACTACACCATGCAGCTGATGGTCGGGGAAGGGGGCTGGTTCCAGGAGGATCCATACTGGACAGAACCAAAATATTGGAGGACATCAAAGCAAATGAAGAACAGGAGAAGAGGACGCCTAGGGGTCAACCTTAAACACACACACACACACACACACACACACACACACACACACACACACATATATATACTGTATACTGGTACTGGCAGGTTCTGCATTGGTAAATATAGACACACAAAGCTGGATTTGGCTCGCCTCAGTCTTATGTGTCAATCCCACACAATGCAGCATGAAAAAAGGAAAAAAAAAACACTTATGGCCCAATGTGGAGACTGTTCTCTGTCTTCTTTTATCGATCTTTCTCACTTTATCTCATGCACAAATAGATCATTTCTTGTTTCTACGACAGGGAAAAGTATTACATTGGGAGATTCATTATTGGTTGCCCTATGGTGACATTCCTGCGTCACCATCTCCATAAAGGTCAGGCCCTTATTTTCTCTTGAACTCTGTGATCTCTTGGTTGAAGGACACTCCCTCCACCCATCAGGTGCTTGAGTCATTTGGTGCAGCCTCGAGTGGCACCGGCAAAAGGAGATCCAAAGGATTTATATGTGCATCAGACAGATATTCCCTGTGGTCTTCAGTACATCAACATCCATCTTTCATTTTCTCTGCACGTCTCCCTTATAAAAGCCAGACACCTCTGAACATATGGTGACTTTGGAAGAGCTCAGGAGCAATTAGAGAAGCAAATCTCCCGGTCCAAAAAACAGGCACCTGAGGCAAAGTTCAGCTCATTTGTTGTCGCATTAAAAAACACCTACTCTTCATCACTCCCCTCCCTCGTCATCCTCAGTGGTGCTCCTGTTCTTCAAAAGCCATCCTGAGAGATTCATGGGTTTTAGGTTTTTTTGCAACAAAGCACCCGTCCATTTTATAACATCAAGAGTTGTCAACCTTCCCCAAAATTAGATTGTGAGCGACAGGGCAGGTAGAACAAAAGGCCTGCGTATGACATGTTCGCTTGCTGAAACTGCTTTTCACCAAAATAGAACAAAAAATTTTGATGTGCATAAGGTAAGTGTGCGTGTGTGTGTGTGTTTAAGTGGGAACAGAAGAGAGATGAAGGCATGAGGAAAAAAGGAAATGCTGCATAGGGGATGATTAAAATCTACAGCATGCTTTTAAAAAAATGACAGATTGAGAAGACAAGTAACTGTGGGAGTGTTTTAGTGCGGTTAGGTTGTGTTTCTTCTTGACAGGCACCTTTAATGGCCCACAGGAGTATGACAGACGCAGCAAAAAGTAAATCATTTAAAAATATAGGGCTTACTTTTTTGTTTTTAGCTACATAAGCACCAATTATTAGAAGATAAACAGAAGTCCCATGTGCAATATTTTCAGTTTGACAAATGTTTATTCCAAGTGTGAGACAGACCAAAGTATCTTGTCTTGTATACAGCTTGGCAAGGGTTGGGAGGTTTTTCTATGTCTATACATGCTGATGGGTGAACATTTTGCATAAATACACGAGTGAGTGCATCTTGGCAGACTTCTAGCAATGGCTGGTGTGTTTGTATAACTCTTGTAAACACTGATTGATGGTAGTAATTTGCTCTTCAGTCTCATCACCTCAACATCAGCAGTAGAGATAAGACTTTCAGATTTGTCTGTGATATAGAAGAGATTAAACAACCTTCAGGGCGGACGTGGAAATCAATTTTAACGTTGTACACTTTAATCTAAATCACAGTTTCCCACTCTGCTGGAATGATCTTTGTCTGGGTTAATGCAATCATTTTCGCCCTGCTAATCCTGGCCCAGGGCCCCAGGTGCTCCAGCTGGAGGAGCAGGCACTGTCACTGCTCATCTGCACAGAGATTAAAACCGCCTACCCACTCAGGGTTTACCATTAATCTGTTAAGGCACCATTTAAGATATAAGCAACATTCAAAGGCTTTTCTTGGTAATATGATGGAAATATAGAATAAAAGTGATCCTAATCATTTCATTATCAGTGGGAAAGTGCAGTACTTAAGATATAACATGTACACTTTAAAAGGTACCTGTAGTGAATTTTCATTGCTAGTTATTTCAAAAGATTACATGTAATACTGGTGGTTATGTCAGGTAATGTTCATTACAGCCCATTGTCAAGTACATGCAGGTACTAAGTCTCTAATACTAAAACTAATATACTCTGTCAAGCACACTGTAAACCCAGATAAGTAGAATCTACTTTAAAAAATCAAGGTAAATTGTTGCCTTAAAATTTGTAAGTAACGAAGCATTAGTTGAAAAAGTGAAGTGGACTATGTTCAATATACTTGAACCCATAATGGAATGGAACAAACATTAATGTTGAATGTACTAATAACTGAGTTACAGTAACTGAATATACTTAGTTTAAACCAGTGGTTCCCAAAGTTGGGGTCACAATCCCCCGGGGGGGTCGCGGGATGCCAGCAGGGTGTCATGTGATTATTTTCAGGAATTTCTTAATATAATCCCTGAAGTAGACCTTATACTGATTAGTGTACTTGTACTCTGAAGAAAGGATATCAACACTGTAAGTTTTAAGTCACATAGGAAACACTTTTACTATCTAAAGTAAAGGTTAAAATCGCTTACACCACAGTTAGACTGTGACAAACAGCTTGGCCATTGTTGGGTCTACAAGTTTGACTAATGTGTCACATTAATAAAAATTTAAAAATTAACATAAAAAGGCCAATAAACATTGTAAAACAGACACATTAATGTAAAAAAAGACATTAGCATACCCCCCCCCCCCCCTTTGAATCTTTGCACAGAATACAACACTGAGTAAAATGTCAAGCACCCACAATGCAATGCGGGTACATAGGTGATATTAATGTGTTGCTATTAGTGACAGGCAAAACTTGATGATAGTGAGTTGTTTGAGCTCAAATACATAATTCCTAAAAGATAGGCCATTCACAAGTACAGTTTACTCAGAATACATAATTGATGTAAAGAGTAATGCAAACAGCTTGAGTAGAAACTACTGATTGGACTTAAAAACCCAATTACAATAAGAAAGGACATGAAAAAGTTCAGCTTAATCAGAATTAACAAAATGTCAATAAATTAGACAAATATAAACTTATCTCTTTAAGCTGAATCAAAATCTGGGTTTACAGTGCATGATCAGCTTTCTTCACCAGGCTGTTCTAGCACTGGTGATGAAGAGTCATTATTTTGTCCGATTTGCTGGGCTGCCATGGACTGATCACTGACCCCGTGCTGCAGACACCAATCTAAGGTGACACATTATCAGCCAGTGCTGGGTCACATTTCTAGGACAATGGTGGAGTGCAAAGCTTACGATTTCACAAACAAGCGCAAACACTTACTTTCCACTCTATCTCACTCACTGACTGCTGCCTGTTTACTTACCCAATCACCTAGAATCAAGGCAGGTATGTCACTTCCAACCAGCAATGGTTGCTGCCCAAAGGTTCTGTCCCTGCCCATAATTCACAAAATTAAAAGGTCCAGTGTGGTGCATTTATGGTGATTTTTTTTTTTTTTTTTACTGAATTTGTGCCTCTCTTGCATATAAGTAATACACAAAGCACAATTATTGTTGTAAGCATGACCAGTACCAGTAAACACAGGTACAGGCTTTGTAAAGTAATCTAGAGTTTCAAGCCTGCACCAAACCAACGAAACCCCCCCCAAAAAAACAGACAATTGGTAAACTCAAACAATGGCTTCATATTGATAGACACACATTTGCACGCATGCACATCAGCCATGTGTGCACCGATGCAGCTCCAGACCATCACAGACACTTGATTGATCGCCATTATTCCTGAAAATCAGCTTAAACATGGATGATGAGCTCAGGTCTGGAGAACTTGGTAGCTTGTCTAAGTCTGAAACTTCTTCCATGTGTTACACAGATTCACATTGGTTTTGTGGATCGTCTTACATAACAACAGTCTTCCAAAATTCTCCTGTGCCCACGAGTCTACACTCAGCATGGCTGTGTGACAGTTTTCTCATGTGATGCCGCCTGAAGGTCCAAAGGTCATACCAGAGGGGAACTGTGAGGGCCTTCTACGCCTTCAGAGAAGTCCTAGGAAATTTGCGGATTAATTATATAAATAGTTACTCAATAATTATTTTAAAATTTCTATTTGATTTCATGTAATATAATTAATTTAATAATTTTTTTCTTGTATACATTCTAAAGTTAAACCTACTGTCACCTTCACATCAGTAATGAAAGGGTGCTGTCCTGAAACATGTTATCCAATCAGAATCATCATGACTATGTAGACCCAGTTAGGACTCCACTAGGCTGTGTGTTTTGGTTTCAGGGTGACAGGTGAATTGACCAATCATGGTTTGATTTGAGTGGGTGGGACAAAAAAATTTGACCACAGGACTTCTGAAAGACTTTCTCCCAGCAGCAGCTACTGCACTGACCATGCTCAGCAGAAGGGAGAAGGAGAATGGTGGAAAAGCAGAGTGATGTTGTGGCTATTTCACTAGCATCCCCTTTTTTAAGGTGAATATTCACTGAAAAACTTGAAATAACAAAAAACAGAAGGCCAACTCCAGAACTGGACTGAAAGGAAAACGAAAGTAAGGCGGAAATATGTTTCAAGACTGAGAATGCTCAGCGGTATCCATAGATGACAGACTGTAAATAAAGTCACTGTTTGACCATCATCCACCTTGGTCACCTTAGACCTGATGGAAAAAAAAAAGGACTTTTGTAGTTAAAAAAAAAACAAAAAAAAACGTTCATCGGTCACAAAGACAGATGGATGGATGGATGTTGTCTTCTTGGAATGAGGTAGGTGTGTTATAAAACAGATGGATTATTATTCACACAGGGGGATTATTATTACTATGCTGGCGCATCCAGTATTTTATATTTCTTGTATTTGACACCAGTATTTAATGACATATCATTGTGGACAGACGATGCGCTGTGTGTAATTAGGCACTGGTGCATTCCATCTGCTCCGTATTCATCCGCTTATGTTGCTCCCCACCCCCACCCCCCCCGGGGGTTTTTTGTTTTGTTTGTTTTTTGTCCGTGAAGACATCTTTTCTTGAATCCCCAGGTCCAATCATCACCGTTTGCTACTACATTAAGCAGTGGTTTCTGCCCTTGGCCTTCATGCCCTGAAATTTCACACTCTCCCCTGAATCTTTACAAATTATTTATGCAACGAGGATGATGAAAGACTGAAATTATTTGCAATTTTGTGTTTGTGTTTTTTGTAACTGATTGACAAGCCTTTGGTGGATGCTTCTCATCAAAATCTACATTTGGTTTAGGATACAAAATAGATTTGATGAATGAGTTTTCTCTGTACTTTATTTAAGTTTTAAACTAATTAACAAATCACAGTTTTAACCCTCAGGCTGCAGGTTGTCATCAGTTAGTCTTCTGTCTGTCCAAAAACTTTGTCATGCAGTGCTAAGTCAGGCCACTGGGGAAAACCCCCACAGAGTTGGCTGTATACACTCCATGGATATCTGCTCGCACTTGGGCTGCATTCTTTGCGGACCCAAATCGGATGTGACACCCAGCTGTTAACCGTTCCTGCTTAGCTCGTCTGACTATAGTCAGAGAGCACAGGGGAGATCTCCTCCAGGGCCAACGTCGGGGTTAACTCCCTTACCCACAGTGGAAGCAACAGACTCGGCTTCTTGATCTCAGACAGCAGCTTTACTTTATGAAGTGTACACGTACGTTAGCATACACCTTTTCTTCTGGTTTGCATATGCATACTCAAAAACTGCCACTCACTCACTTCTTTTGACCACACACACCACACACACACATCACACATCACACACTGCTCTTAAAGGAACACACACACCAATCTCATAACACAGCTGATACTAGGACATTTATGGTGTTAGACTATGAAACCTCCAATGCCCATGGACAGTACACAGCATGGGTAATGAAAAAAGAGGGATGAATGAAAATGCCTTACCATACACTGAATGAAACCATACACTAACAATCATGGCATGGCAAGCTGAGGGTTTTCAAGTGCAAGCATGTTATGTTTCAATTCTATTGCATAAAAATTCAACATTTTTCTTGAAATGAATTTGGAGTTTAGATTGATAACCTCCTCTATTGTTTTATAATTTTTGGTCTTTTGTGATTTAAACTATTACTAATCAATAACTGTGGGCTCTATTTGGACCCTGGCGGTGTCTGTCACTTTGACTGAGAAACTGCTGCACCAGGCAGTTTGTTCCAGGCCCAGTGAAGTTTTTTGCCCTGAGGTCATGTGAATAAAAATATTCAAGGGATATGGATCTGTTCCTGCAGTCATCAACAACCCCAGCATCGTACAGCCCCCTCTTTACAACTTCAGATCTTCACGTTGTATTGGACAAATGTCTCCAGTAATGAGAGACTCAGAGTGAACGAGCTCCAGAAAAAGAAGTCAATACAAATGACAAACAGGAAAACTCACAGACTGTCGCTCTCTGCCCCTTTAAGCTTTTGTATTTGTACCATTGGACTTGAGATTTGCTTGAGAAAGATGACGTTTTGTCAATAACACCCTTTAGGAAATACTGAACTATGGCACCATGTAAGATAATAATAGACGAGTGCTGTTTCGATGTTAGTAGTAATTTCCCCCTTCACCCTTTTCTTGTTTGAATGCATGTATGATATGGCTACTGTCGAAGCGGGAACATGACACTTTCCAGATTTACTAAATTTTAAGGATGAGTTCTGTTAAAACTGCAAAACTATCCAGTAGAGCCATGTAAATCCGACAAAACAGTTGAATGCATTTACTTTTATGCAGCATTACAAAATCTATTTGGTTACTGTAGAATCCATGTATGGTTTGTTTATTGGTTATTTCTTTCACAATAAAATCAGAAAAAGTATATTTCAGGCTGTTTTTAATTTTTATCATGTCATCATTTTGTCCGTCCGTGTGTACGTGTGTCTGCGTCTATCCAAAAACTTTGGCATGCAGTGATAAATGAGGCCTCCGGGGGCAGTCTTCCACAGAGTTGGCCTACACTCTGTGGATATCTACACATACTTGGTGCACTCAATGCAGACCCAAATCAGATGTGACACCAGCTGATACCAGGATGTTTATTGTTCTGTCAAACTGTCTGTGAGCCTCCTCCACCTCTCTCCCTCCTGTTAATGAGGAGGAAAGACAAACAGATGAAGAACAGGTGAAAGGAGTCTCCCTGTTAGTAAGGAGTTCAATCACGTGACCTGACCCCGGCGAAATGGTTTAAAATGTACTGGCAAGTTATTTATTATTTAAAACCAGATTTTTGTTGTTTACAAATTGTTGGTTCAAAATATATTTCAAAATATATTTGGTTGTTTAAAAATTGATAAGAGATATACTATATTAAACTAATTGGTTAAAGCCAACATTTGTTCATTTCTAAGTAATTTTTCACCTTTTTTGTGAAAATTAGTTTTGTAAAACATTAAAAAGAACTAATTAAAGAAAGGATAGGGTGGCACGGTGGTGTAGTGGTTTGCGCTCACGCCTCACAGCAAGAAGGTCCTGGTTCGATCCCTGCACCATCCACGGACGGACCTTTCTGTGTGGAGTTTCCATGTTCTCCCCGTGTCTGCGTGGGTTTTCTCTGGGTACTCCGGTTTCCTCCCACC
>JAPTGZ010000003.1:6139322-6151446 GCA_029814645.1 Fowleria isostigma
GGATAGGCTCCATGCAACCCCCGTGACCCTAATGAGGATTAAGCGGGTTAAGAAAATGAATGAATGAATGAATGAATCTAAACAAGGAGAAATAAATACATCATCTCCAAATCAGACTTTGAGAATCTTTCTTATTCTTGGTCGTCATCAACATGGGTAAAACTTTGTTTGCTGCTCTAATCCTCTTGTCACTGTCCGTGATCAAAGCACTGGTTTAGATCTGATGTTGGTCCCTGGACTCCTAACACTCCAGAAGGGATAACATTCAAAGAATTTTTTTTCGGGGCAAGAAAGCAAATATTTGAACAGGATTTCTACAAGTTTCTACAAGTTAGATTTAAAAGCTTTAGAGACAGATGTATGCTCAATACAGTCACAGAAAAAAATATTAGACCATCATAAGTCATCAAAAACAATAGTTATGCAATCAAGTACTAACTTCTGTGTATATGATGTGACTAAAACAGATAGAAAAAAAAACATGGAATGTCTAAAAGCACTGTTTTGTCTGTACAATGCTATAGCTATAGATGTAAGAACTTATGTGATTTTGGTTATTATCAAGAAAACCATGGAAAATAAATAGATATCAGCTCTGAAATTAAAACTACTATGAGCTATTTTTGTTGTTATCATTATATTTGTTCAAACAAATATACCTTTAGTTGTACCAGGTATTAAAATGAACAAGAAATTGAAGAAAACATAGGATGCTCTAATAATTTTTTCAGTAACTGTAGATCTGATGTTGGTCCCTGGGCTCCTAATGCTCTAGGAGAGATAACATTCAAAGGTTTTTTGGTTTTTTTTAGGGCAAAAAAGCAAATATTTGAACTGGATTCCCACAGGTTTCTGCAAATTAAATTCAAGACTTTAAAAAAATATATTTTGGAACAGCAGTTTATATTAGAGAGCATATCATAAATAATATCAAGAGCAGTTTTGGACTCATTGCCATACAGATACTTAATAAATTTCAATAATTGTATATGTTTTGGGAGAGAAAACATGTGTACAATTTGACACCCCCTCCCCAAAAAAGTGGGAAGATCAGGGAGAAGGAATTAGATGAAGTTAAAAACTATAATAACTGCACAAACAATGAGAATAAGGTAAAGTCGAAGTTACAGTTCAGGCTTTCATAAAATCTAGTTGTAAAGGTTGAATGTACTTGACCCATTTAGTCCAGAATTTAAACAAAAGGATTTTCTTAAGACAAAGGGATAAAGTAATCCTTTCCATTAAATAAATGTCATTCACTATATCTCTCCACTCCTGTATGACGAGGGGTTCAAGAAGCAACCATCGTCTGGTGAGTGCTTTTTTTCAGGCAACCATCAAAATGTTAAATAAATATTCATTAGATCACCTTCAGCTAAAATCAAACATTCCCTAGAAATAATGTAGGAGTGAGTCAAATTGAATGTAAGACTTTTTAAGACCCTTTTTAAGATTACTAAAATTTAAAGCCCATTCCACCACCGTTCCCCTCCACTCCTGTCAACCAGGTCAAGAGCGATCGTTTCTCCAACCAGGCATTATTACATTTGCACTTCCCCATACTTACTTTTCATTTGTGAGCCGTCCCTTAAAGTTCCATAAGTCAGCTTTCTTGGGCAACTAATGACTGTATGTGTGTTGAACTGAATGTTCTGTGATCATTCCTCACCAGGGCTGCAGAGTTAGCGATAACTGGTTTCTAATTTTAATGTGAATTGTAGGGTTGGAACAGGTGGAACTGAGTCGACTAATGTTACTTTCTTTGCAGTTTGGACGTTTAACAGATGCATTTAAACACAACACAGCCAACAAGTTTATGACAAAATAACTTAAAACCTATATATCATATTTAATACATTTTAAAGACTTTAATAAGGCAGTTTTGTAAATTCAAGACTTTTAAGGTTTTTAAGATGCTGGAGGGAACTCTGCTGAATGAACAGTACATTTAGAAATCATCAGCATAAAGATGGTAATAAATCAACTAACAACAACAGAATGGGGCACAAAGCAGAACCCTGAGGGACTCCACTTGATAAATTGATCCCCTCAGATGATGGTTTGATTGAAAATAAATCATATCAACAAGGTCAAGATGAGAACTATTATAGTCAAGAGTATCAAAAGCAGGGAAAGGTCCTATAAAATTACTGATGTAAGAGACAAATGTGTGCACTTGTGTGTTATTCTGTGTGGGGAGTACCGGACCACAGGTTTAAAAGTTGATCTAAGTCCATAAACATGAACTATGGATTAGAGCTCAACCAATATGGGATTTTTGGGGCCAATGCCAATGCCAATATTGGGGGCTAAAAAAAGCCAAGATATCAGCTGATATCTGATATATTGTCCGACAACCAATATATAGGCAGATATATGAAATAAAAACATTGATATACAAAAGATATAATCGTCTTATATTAGAGTGAATGAATTAGTGAATTAACAGTCGCATCTTTATCTCACAAAGATAATTTACATAACTTTAAAATGCTGTATAATAGTCTTATATTTGACTAGAATGTAACCTGTGGGGAAACAGTTTTAGTCTGGGGAGAACAGACTTTTGGGAAAAGATGTGTCTATATTTCATCAGTAGTGCCATAAAAGTTGTTAGGTAAATCATTCTTTAAAATGTAAACGGCAGTTAATACACAGTATTAATACCCAGGCACACCAGCAGAATGAAATTGAGGGTGGGGGGGGGTGTAATGGTCCATGATTTTGAGGAGGAAGTGATTGTCGGAGTGGGAGGGATAGTGGTCCATCAGTGTGAAAGTGAAAGTGAAACTTTACTTTCCCCCTAACTCTCCAGGCACCACAAAGACAGAAGCAGCGTGACAGGATCTCGGCACAGCAAAAAAGTTAATACATCGTTTACATATTGACTGATGTTGATTAATCTGTGATACGCTATAATGAGCCCCATTAATCGGTTGGGTTCTAGTATGGATCACACCATACTGCTGTATAAGCACTCGCTGGGATCACATTTGCTTGTAGCTTGTGTCACTGTATTGGGTGTTTCACAGCGGCAGATAATGATAATGCGTTTGACAAATCAAGGGAAAGACGTAGAGCATCTGCTGAGTGCGACAACTGTTGCCCACTTGAATACACAACATTCAGAGACCTCTTTTACTATCACAGTCTGGCAGCAAACGCACATAAAAACCCTCCTGCGTGAGTCGACTCAACATTAGCCAGCTTAAGGGAAGTTTTTCATACTCATCCAGACTCCAGTACACTTCAAATTAAGATGTAGAAGGTTAATTACCGACTCTGCCGAAGGAGACATGCTTTTCCATGTAGGATAAAAAATGCATAAAACAATTACATTTAAAAAGCTCCAAGATGTGTATGCAGTTTCCATTTTCCCATCTCCTCCTCCATTATGAAAGAAAAGCTAAAAGCTACGCTCATCTGCACACCAAAAGCAAATCATCTCCATTTTATGCCATCATGATAACCAGCAGAATGGGAGATCTAATAATAAAATATGAGTTTGTAGTGTGTTCCTGCCAGTTTCTACAACAGAAAGCCATCAGATTGTAACAGAAGTCAAAGTGTGAAACTACTCTGCATTGGACCTGTTCTGTAACATTGTTCACTTAAAACATGCAAGTATGGGTTTTTAGTTTCAACAGCTAATGTTCATTTTCAAAGAACATGTATGCTAAATCTTACTGTGCTCTATCTTTCTATTTGTGTGTGAGGGAAGAAAAAGACCTATAAAAAACCTTAAAATTATTTGAAGTGTTTGGCATTAACAGGAAAAGAGAAGAAAGTCAAAGTGGGACTATTACAGCTTTAAGATGCTCCCAGAGCTGTCTAATCTGTGTCTACCATGTGTTTTAACTTTTTCCAGCTGTGAGTAATCCATCACCATTAGACTGGAAAATTAAGCTAATTAAGTGAGCGCACTGGCATTAGGTGTACCCAAATTTGTCACATTTCCAGTGTGAATGCACCAGATACTTAAAGCTAAAGTTAGTATTAAACAGGGAACTGGGACAAACCTTGTTGAAGTCTTCACTCGTGGCCCTCATTTCCTTCCAGGTCTTGTTAAGGAGCTGGATGCAGATGCAGAAGAATTCTTCAAAGGAGCGGTCGTGGGTGAAGAACATCGGATGGAAGTCATGGCAGTTTTCACTTGCTGTAGAGAAAAAAGGACAGACCATTGAACATCATTTGGACTTGACAACTAATTGCTTTGCATGTAAATGTGCCCTGGGGATTATAAATACTACAGATTCAATGTTGGAGCTTTCATTTATCCTAAAACCTAAAAACATACAGTGGTGGAAAAAATTACTAGACCACCCTATGTTTCCTTCAATTTCTTGTTTATTTTAATGCCGGGTACAACTAAAGGTACATTTGTTTGGACAAATATAATAAGAACAACAACAATAATAGTTCATAAGAGTTTAATTTCAGAGCTGATATCTATCCATTTTCCATGGTTTTCTTGATAATAACTAAAATCAGACGTTCTTACATCAATAGCTATGGCATTGTACTGACAAAAACTGTGCTATTAGGCATTCCATATTTTATTTTCTGTCTGTTGTAGTCACATGACATACACAGGAGTTAGTACTTGATTGCATAACCATTGTTTTTGATGACTTTTGATGGTCTGAAAATTTTTTCCGTGACTACATTGAGCATACATCTGTCTGCAAAAGGTTTCCACTACATTGTTGCCCATGTGTTTGCCTCCATTCTTTGCATATTGTCATGCTGCTGACCGATGAGGAGTGGGTAATAATGGGCATAATAAAGTTGATCCAGTTTCCACACTTTACTAGAGAACTGACAACAGGCAAGTGAATACAATACAGATTGTCAAAATACAGGCACTCGTGTAACACTCCACTGGATACCGATGATTATAAATAGGTTCTCCAGTTCTGGCACAGAACAGGAGACAATTCGTCCATGCTGTTGAACCATGAGAAACCTACTAGAATACATACTAATACGCAAAAGGAAACGATCATTGACCTCTCATAAAAAAAGAACCCTTCAATCAAAGAACAGCCAATGGTAATAGGACATGAGCATGCATATCCAATAAGAGTGAGGTCATGCAAATCTTTACGTACCCAATTCTATGTTATACATCTTCAAAACAGTATGTGCCACATAGCTGTACTGTCCATTTCAACACTATATTTGAACTATGCTCTTATTGACTACCTTTGGTTTGACCCATCTCAGTCAAACCAAAGGTAGTAGGACTAGTTTTCAGTCTTCGGGTGTTAATATGTCACCTTGTGTTCTGTTTGCTTGAGGCCCAGTGGGAGAAGTGGCTGAATCCATGGAAAAACAGCTATTTTATGAAAACTACTGGTTTTAAAAAACAATCAGACAACCTCTGTGATGATCTTTAACATCTCAACCACAGTCTGTCAAATTAGAACAGCACTCAATAAGATCTAAAAATCAACTAAACATTTGTCTGTGTGGGTTCTCATTTGCCCAGGTCATCATTGTTGTTAGTAGTTCTTCTTGGTTCAACTGGACTGGATTAGTTTAAAAGCCCAAAACAGATAAAAAAAATTGTTTTCCGAGACAAGTGAGGGCTTGAGGAGTTGCATGTAACACAAGACACTTTTACATCTGTTTTACTTTAAATCAAAGCTACAAAGGTTAGCAATAATTAAGCTCATGTCCATAACCTCTAACAGCTAAAAATTTACTCTACTGTAAAGGCTAACAGAATGTTCAGCGATGTCAGGGACCTGATTCCAGTGACTCAATACATATGACTGAAGCCTACTCTGAGAAGCCTTAGGTTAGTTATGTGTTCTTCAGCAGTAAAATGATCGAGATTGGAACTATTCTTTAATCAGAATATCTTTGGTCATACCACATCAATCATATTCTGATGTAAGTATGGGAAAACTTTGTTTGCCATAGTACCATTAATGTGCCTCTAACTTGGTCTCAAACCCCTCAATGTGTTGGTCAAGTCTTGGTCTCAAAACAGTCTAGCCGTGATCGTGACTTGGCTTCTGTTTATGTGATGTTGACTACAACTATCACACTGCCACAACCTCACCCCAATGCCACTACATGTCCACAAGTACCAGTGAACCAATAAAAGAACAACCAACAAACAAAGGGCTTTTCTTTTTTGTTTTCCTTCTGTTCAGCTGCCCAGTCCATATGGTGGCCTCCAGTCTATAAATATGTAAATGTCCCTGAAGGAATGTGGCCAAAAGCCTGGACTTGAACACCTGACTATTGCACGACAACAACCAAGACCCAAGAATAGAGACAATCTGCCCACAAACATGTTAAACAGACTCAACAGCTGCAGGGTTCTGTATAAATTGTAAATGTGTTTAATGATCATATATGGTATTGTCACAATTCAAAATAAAACTATAGCCCCAGACCATTTTTGGGTGAGACTGGGAATGTTTATTAGAGATAATCCAACTGGTGTTGGAGGGAGGCTCTTATTCACCATAATGTAATAATAAGTAGTTGATGTGTTTATGTGTCATTTCATAAAACAAAACAAAAAGCAAAAAATACTGACACTCGGATCCATTTTTGGAAAGAAGCGAGGCTTTGTATTATTGAAAATTTAGCTCCACATCAACTTCAAGCACAAAATATCCCCTGGAGACAAATTGTGACCAACAAACACTGTTCCACCTGGATTAGGTTGAGATTTTTTATTTTCCAAAGCGAGAGGTGGTTTATTTTCTTTTAGAAATGTACTGAAGTGTTTCAATCCATGCTATTTGTGAGACGGTGTGTTTGAAATAAGAATGAGAGAGCAAAGATGGAAAGCCAGAGCTCCTGAGTGCCCAAACCGTATTAACCAAGAGGTACAATAACAAGGCTTGACATTCATTTGAACTAAATTCGTCTCCCTCTCGTCTTGCTGAGATGAGTGGCGGCCTTGAGCCAAGGGTTGGTTTATTTAAGGAGTTTCAGAGCAGAACAGCAGGGGTACAGGCCCGCCACAAGACGCCATGAAATTGAATGCAAGAGGTCAGGCAGCAATTGAAACTTCACAGCATAATGACTGATGCCCGCGGGCCATGGGCACAGCGACCTGCGGCTTGATTCAGAGCGATGGATGCGAGATTAAGAGAGGGTGAGGTGGAGAAATCCGGGAGGATTTGTGAACAGTGCCAATCAGCAAACTAATGGACGTGAGCCAAAACAGATGCTGACTTGCTGCTTAGTCAAAGCCACATTGTCCTCAAAAGCACAAAGGGAAAAAAATCAATGGGGAAAGATGAAAAAGAAAAAGAAGAATTAAAAAAAACACTTCCTGTCAAATAGTCTTTTAACTTGACTGGCAAAGTTGTGAAGAGAGTTGAAGTTTGGAATGACCTCTGAGGTAAATGGGCTGTTTATTGATAACACTAACAGGGCCCTGAGGTGGCAAGGTGAGGGGAATTACATGTCAAGGCTTATTTGCGAGATTCACATAGTGAGGAGTCTCATGGGGCTCTACAGAAATTTCTCCATCCTGAGGTTTTGCAAGCCATGCTGAGCTGCAGACAGTTTTATTACTTCTCACAGAACACAGTGGGATATGGAGCAGTGAAACCGTGAGGCAAAAATCCCTCAGTGACATTATAGCATGCTGATTGTCAAAATAGTTCATAAACATTGCTCTGCACTGTAATACTCTCATTGCAAAGAAATGGTTATAGTGCGATTAATTATTACATAATAAAAAACAACACCATTTACAGCAGCTGAGGAAATACAGTACTTGTGTCCCTGCTCTGCATTCTCGACAGTGGCGGCTCATCAATAGAGGGCGCTAGGGTGCTGCCCTACCTGTCTCATATGAAGAAGACGATGACGATAGGAATCACCTAAAATAATTTTACAAAAACATTAACATTTAAACTAGACTTTCCTAGATTTCCTGAAGGAAATTTAACCCGTGTGCTTGCCTCTTACCAGATTAGTAGACTTGTGGCTAGGTGCGATGTAAAAGCAGGAAATAATACCAAAGATAGACTGGTTATAAAGAATTATATTTATTTTTCCTATAGTTATGTTGTCATTGTTTTTATACATACAAGTTATTTATAAGGTAAATAAACACACTTCTGGAGAGAGGACAAAAATGCCTGCATTTTAAAGTTTAAATGAAGTTTCTTGGTATAAGTATGGTTTAGTGGTAGAAAAAGTCTACTTTTTTAGTTGTTCCCTTTAAAAATGAATAGTTTTGTTAATCATGTTCGTGTGCAAAAACCATATGAGATATTACTTTGACGCATGACCGAGATAATCTTTGGGCCAATCTGGACAATTTTTGTATTGACAAAATAATTCTAGGATCAATCATATAGGAATGGCAGCCACTTGAAAATGGTCCAATTCATTTTAGATGGACAAATTTGGCTGGTTTTCCACAATTTCACCAAAATCCGTGCATCTGAATGTCGATGTCAATCCAGATAATAACATCTTTTGAGAACACCCTTTGAGACCAGTCTGCTCATTTTCACAAGAATATGTTTTAATCTATTTCCAACACGCGGGGCTGCATTTTTTGCCAAAGTTTTTTGTATAAGTCCTAAAGTCTGACGAAGAATAGTTCCCTGTGCCTCGCATTACATGCAAGGAGATGGGGAATAAATTAGCTTTACGTGATACAGCCATGAGTACTATGTATAATCTGCATTCAAGTGTAGTTTAAAAATATTTTCAGTTGTTTAAGTCACATGTTTCTTATTTGAGGCACTGGCCGAGAACTCCATAGACTCTTATTATAAATGATGTGTGTGCAATGGACCCCCCTCCAATACAAGAGATAGGAGAGCCTCGGGATGCAAAAAATCATGGTTAAGCACCACCCACAGGAGTAAGTGTCACATCCCAAAAAAAAATCAAGACCTTCCTCAGAAACAGAATCAGTGAACAAGTCCCTCAGTACTACTGCAGTGTTCCAAGTGAACAGCTGGATAGCACAGTGGTTACCTCCATGGACTTCTGTGCGGGGAGGCACAGGATCATTTCTCGATACAAGTGGTATCGTTGATACACTACTCACAAAAAGTATATAAGGATATTTGGCTTTTGGGTGAACTTTATGGAAAATGCAAAAAGTTCAGGCTACAGTGGTATTGTATCATGAAAGTAAGTCATTTAAGTAGAAGCATGTGATGGTGATTTCCTCATCTCAAACAGTTTATTGAAACAAAAGCCAATAACAGTGGTGGGTATACAACAACAAAAATGCCAACGTTTCAATCAACCGTATCAATAATGTCAATGTGTCAATATGATGATGCCCAAATGTGAATATCATCATGTAGAGGACTGTTTAAATATCAATTCTAACTGATCCAGGACATTTATTGGTCGATTCATGGATCAAACACCTGCTGCGAATTTTGCTGCTCCTTGTTAGAGAACAAACAGTTGCACAAAAAGTCCTGAAACACTGAACTGTTGGACATGTGCATTCAAAAGTTTACAGGTGACATTTACTCCACCTGGAGAGATTATAGTGCATTTTAGGCTCATCCTAAAATTTCCCCTGAAAGACGAATATCCCTAACTCTTTGTGAGTAGGATATCTTTTAACCCTTACTTTGATACTGACAATTTTTTTTAATGCCATGCGATCTACCTGCACGACCTCCACCCCTGGTCTAAATACATTGTCCATACCATTAAAAGTTTTATCTATTTATTTATTGGTGCTATAACTGCCCCATGCTTCAGGATAATGTTATTTTTGTTATTATGTCTCTGCAGTGTTATGTATTGTTGTCATGTGTCTGTGATGTCTTTTTGTCTGTACTGTGTTTTTTGAGTGGTGTTGCAGCCTTCTTGCACTATTGCACACAATGAATTTCCCTTTGGGGACAATAAAGTTTGTCTTATCTTATCTTTGAGAAAGACACTTGTCAGGGACATGCCTGATTTTAACAACCGAGTCATAGAAAAATTTACTTGTCAAGATTCAAGAAGTTTATTTTGCCATTTGTGCATAACACATAAGAACTTCTGTGTGGTCGCTCCTATAGTCAAATAAAAAAAGGACACAAGACAGACATATAATTCTTTAAAAACAACTAAAAACTATACACATACATATAAATGTATATAAAAAGTGCATAAAAACCTTATATAAAAACCCTATGAGAACTATTTAAGAATCAAGGAGACAATGAATAAATAACAAATAATTGTTTGAAGGATAGATGGGTGAAATGTAAATATAAACAAAGACTGTGTATTTGAATTTGAATTAATATTTTATAATAGTGGTGCATGTACTTGGGTGTATCCTAGTCGTGATATGTGGTTATAGTGGGGCTGAAAACTGACTTGAATACTGCACCACACCAAAAAATAACTTCATCAGCCGCCACAGATTCTAGCCGATGCCTGATATGAAGAAAAAAATAATAAATACTATTTGCTATAGGACACAGTTGCTGCAGGGATGGAGCTGAATTCTAGAATCTTCAGAAAAGTTTCCAAAAGATAAATCTGAGTTTATGAACTTTTTCATCCATTACTATTGCGTTAATATTAAGACTTTGTTTACTGGTTAAATATACTCTTTCATACAAAAACACACTACTTGAAGGGTGCATTATGATTGGTTTCTGGTGTCAATCATGTGGCATTTCAAACTCTCCCATCGTTTGCCAAAGCTTCTGTTAATATTTATTTTTGCAACTTTTCATACAGCACATGGTGGCATTTCATTACCATTTACTTCTAAAATGTCATTTCTGTTTGTTTGTCCTGTATTTATGCCATATTTACTGCTCATTACAGTCTTCTTATTGGTCCAAATATTTTTTAAATCTGTTTGCACTGCTCTTATTAGCATATACCTTCTATTAAAACATTAACTTTTCCAAATGTAATAAAAACGTGCTTGCAAATTGTCCACCGTTACACTTTGTTTTTTTACCTGCAAATTGAAAATGTGAATTAAACAGCTGAATGAAAAGGCACCTAATGACCATTAGTGTTTACTCTTGACATTTAAGTTGTTTGGGGATTTCCATAATAGGTCCACAGGGAATATTTGGAAGCTTATTTTCCTTTTCCAGTCACATACACCTTAAGTGCTACAATTTTTGACATTCATTTATTGTAAAAGCAAACATTATCCAATTAATGTGTGACCTTTTACTTCGTGGTTATTCTATCTTTTTAATTTTGGTGCTTTAAAATACAAAGCCTACACAAATCTTTTAAAGCAATTTTTAACAATAACATACCGAGCAGACCACTAAGCTCTTCTTAATCACCTGAATATATAGTTCCTTCAAAACTAAAAAAAAAAAACATATGCCAGAAAATAATTGGTACATTCCCTTTCAACATTGCAGCTGTTTTTGCGCTAGCTGAAATGTCACAATCAAATCATTCTCACCACTACACGCATGCATTCAGAATTGTGTGGCTGATCAGAGAAGGCATCGTGTGAGTGCAGAAACATTTTCTTCTGATTAGGTAACTATTGCTTTAAGCCAAACTAGTCTTAAACAGGTCTATTTTTTCCATCCATGCTTCAGTGTTATTCTGACTGACATGGAAACAACAATAAGGAAATGAAAACCACCGCTACTGTAATGCTCATTACAGTGACTGACAGATGTGTGGAGCCGGGTGGTCTGAACTCAAGCACTGAACTGAAGAATAAAAACAAAACAACGTTATTCAGGTCTAAATCACAGGCTGCACATGGCCATGGTCATTTCAAGCTGACCAGGGCCACTGTGTGTGGAAGTGACAACAGGGAACCATTATGAAACTACTATCAACACCACAAATGGTCATTACTGTCTTCACAGAACAAGGTTACTTCACTGCAATGCCGTCTTGTAATGGGATAAAGAGGTGAGATTGCTCCAAATCTAAGTAAGAAATAAAAAGAGAAGGACAGAGCACTGACATAGACTGTCTTTTACTTTAACAGCTCTTGTGTAAACGTCTGTCTTCCTTAATCACAATGACTCGCTTGAGGTTAAATCTCTCTGTTAACCCATACAGCGTCCAAAAACCACCTACTGATGTACACGTTTAACCCATTACCTCCCGGTGATCTCATATGAGATCACTTAAAAATGATCATATTTCGTAGTTTTCTGTCTGTATT
>JAPTGZ010000003.1:6174854-6195439 GCA_029814645.1 Fowleria isostigma
GGTAATGAACTATCTGTTCATCACTTGTATGATTTAGTAATATTCTGCAGTTGTAATGTTCCTCAATCTGCCAAAATGTCAAATATAACAGAGGGGTTGAATAATTTTGCATGCAGCTGTATATATGGGTTGTTCCTAGTAGGTGTCCAAGGGGAAAAGAGTTAAGAAGAAAAGCTATTTGAACTAGAACATCTTATATTTCTGCTTTCTTCATAACCAAAAACTGCACAGGGAAGATTATGACATAAATAAGTCATTACATAATGTCTATTAGCAATATACCGATCACTGTCACTGCTGCTGCACTGCTCAAAATAAACCTCAATATTCATTCATCTTGTGTAATTATTCTGGGAATAATAATCACATGTAATATATATTCATCTGTGAATATTAATCACCCTGGGCACTACAATTATTCTGTAAATATTCAACCATCCTGTGCAACATATTTTTAAACATTTTTTATACTGTCAAATTGTATCTTTATCTTCATATTTGTGTCAATTGCAAATAATTTAATTGTTCTATTTTATCTATAATTTATATCTATAAAATCTAGATGTTTGCACTAAAAGACTACACTCTAAGGGCCATTTAATTTAATTTAATTTTTAAATTTAATTTAAATTTATTTCAATTTAATTAATTCTATTCTATTCTATTCTATTCTATTCTATTCTAATCTATTCTATTCTATTCTATTCACTGATACATATAAAAATATAAAGATGTTTTATCTGAAAAATTGTTTCTTTTTTATCTCAGTAAATATTTGTTTTTAACCCATAATGAGCCACTACTACAAATGAAATTTTCTCTATATTTAATCTATTTTTTCAACCCATTAAAACTCAAACATCCAGCATCTACCAAAATTATCTACTAATATAAAGTGTTTAATCCTTGTTGATCCACTAATACATGTAAATAATTGGTGTAAAATACAATTATTCATCTTTTCATGGTCATTAGATATGACTTTCAGAAGCTCTGTAGTTACCATAGAAACACTGTCATCTTCTACAACATTGATTTACCAGTAAAAGACATGCACTGATAGGTTAATTGGTTATTTTAAATTGCCCATAGGTGTGACTGATTGGTTGTTTGTCCTTATATATCCAGGTCATTATTGAAAATGAGAATCTAACTTACCTGGTTAATTAAAGGTTTAAAAAACAACAACAACAACAAAAACATGGAATTGGATCAATGACAGTGCATGGAGATATTTGTGTGTGGGGGGGGGGGAGTTAAATTCAGTTATTGATATTTTTGCTGAAAAAAAATCACTTTTTCTTTTGTTTTCTCTGTTTTGATGTTATAATTTTTGAGTTTATTCTAAGCTGTAATGAATATCTACATGATTATTAAATTAAATGTTGGAAAATACCTGATATTCACTGAAAAAAAAAACACAAAATACAGAAGATCATATTACAATAAATGGTGATAAACCATTTAAAGATGGTTAACTCTACAAAAAAAAAATTTAGTTGGGAAGTGCCGCAAATGTCACACTGGGTCCTTATGGGTTAAAACTGACCAAATTTCCTTCATAACATTAGTCTACATCTGATTTTTAGCCCCATTTTCTGTTTTTGGGGACCAGTTTTATAGAAGCACTCAAATATTAACAACAGTTTTTTAAATAATTTCAATTTACAACTAAAAAGCATGATTTAACCTACAGCGTCTCTTTAAAGTAATTAACCTGTAACTTCTGACGTAAAAAACTTGTGAAGTATAGAAAAATGACCAATGAAAAATGTCAGTCACACTTCAGGTCAATGTAATACCACGGCACAGCTTCTAATGTTACCATGACTCAAATATAATGCTATCAAAACCGATAAAATGTTACACACACACCCTCGACACCCTCATTAGTGTCGGATATTTTATGGTTTCTCTGCTGAAAGGTCAACCGAATGATGACAGTCAGTGTAGAGCAGAGACTCATTCCTCTTCCTGCTTTCCTGGTGGGAAATGCACATCACATACACACACACATACGCACGCACGCACACACACCTACACACACACAAACTCTAATGACTTGCCATTACTCACTAAGTATCTACAACACCTGCCTGGCCCATGTTACATTTCTCCCACTCATATACATTCATTAGTGCATGTTAATATACACGGGGCTAATGGGGTGTATATGAAAATGCACTTTGCGCTGTACAAGAGAAGATGCAGTGCGGCTTATGGCTGCTCAGGGATGCAGCGGTTTCCTCCTGTAAGGATAAGACGCATATAAAGCTCTGTGAGTGCGAGTCTGTACAAATATTTACTGGAGCTGTGACAAAGACGGATGGGAACATTAGGATTTAGGACGCAGTAAATATAAATATATCAAAATGTTGTCTTTTTTTTTTCTCCCCTCATCCCGAGCGCTTTATTTTATTCCCTCTGCGTATGTTTTTCCGCTGGGTGCCCATGGATGACCTATTTGTGTTTACTGTCATGTCGTAATCGGGTGTGCATTGTTATTACAGTATCTGCACACAGATGGGTCGTACCTGCGGATTACGGGTTTGTCTTGTCAATTCTTAGCCGACTCCCGGTTTTACACGCATAAACACGCCATACCACGTCATGAATATTAATGCTAGCGCCTCCCGGGCTAAAAGCCTCAATAAAGAGGACATTACACGGCCTGTGGGAATAAAAGGGCCTCAAGTACAAGTCAAGGTCAGTGCTGTGATTCAACTCCAGTGTTCAATCCTGCGGGGGGACGTCAGAGTCATTACAGCAATAACAACACAATGGCAAACATTATTCACCAGTGGATAAAAAAAAGTCCTTTAAAGGGCTTCAGCTATAATGAAAAACACACAATCGCATTCAGTTACAGAACAGCAAATGCATGCACATTCTTTACCCCAGTAAAAGTAGAGTGTTGTTGAAGTAGAAGTACTCATTGAAATTCTATAGTGGGAATATCAACAAAAACAAGTCACTTAAAGAGTATAATAGTAAAAATTCTGCCTTTGACAGACGTTTTGATCAGTTGTTTGTGTGTAAGGTTGGTTTAAAGGAGTGATATTGTGCTTTTTTAAATGGAATTATGCATTTTAAAACATTTCCCTGTAGTCTACATAAACTGTAAATACTATTCTAAGGACTAAATTCTTTATTAATTAATCCATAAAGACCCACTTCTGCTTTAGTGGCAGTCCCCAAATTATTTTTTTCTCTATTTTTAACCGTTCTTAGGTGATTTATCACAATTTATTCTAATATTATGGTCAGAATTTTGCATTCTTAACTGAAAATAAGGTCTTTTTCTACGTTTAATTCATCATGATTGATGTCCAGCAAAGTTCAAATTAAAGTTGAGGGTTATTGTATCAAAAACAGAAAACAGAGGAAAGCATGACTTTTCCAGTAAAATATATAATTAACTCAACAATAAAAACAAGTTTGTCCATCCACTGCCAATGATCCAACTCCATGGGGTTTTACTGGTGAACCAATATTGTAGAAGATGACAGTGTTTCCATGGTAACTATGGAGCCTCTGAAAGTCCATATGGGTCATATCTGATGAGCATGAAAAGATGACAAACTGTATTTTACACCAATTATTTACATGTATTGATAGGATTAATGGAACGACAGGAATTTAGCGTTTTATATCAGTAAATGATTATGGTCGCCGGTGTGTGTGTGTGTGTGTGTGTGTGTGTGTGTGTGTGTGTGTTAAACTCTACAGGTCCATCTTCAACCCTATTTCTGAGTAATGACACCAGGTCATTTTGAGTGCTGGTCCTTTAAATGCAAATGAGCCACTTCACATCCCGCCCCCTCCAGGTTGTTGACCGTTTTCTGCTCTGTCCCATTCAGCCACTTGTTTTCATTAATATAACCAACAACTGAACAATAATTTTCAACAATTTCTCAATGAAAAATCCATCTGGGATCGCAGATCTTGAATCTATATATGAAGGCGGGACTAAAAGGTGCCAAGTAAACCAATCACAGATATGACAGATGTGACACTTTTGCAAGAGAAACTTAAGAATACAGAGTGTAATATATAATTCAATTCTTATTTTTGAAACAAACAAGCAACAACAGTTGTAAAGAGATTTGCAGACTTGGAACTAACTTTGATTTGGGACAAAAAGACGTCGGAGCATATGACACATTGCAAAACACCCGCCCCCAAGACTTGTGATTGGCCCAGTATAAAATAGATCGAGCATAATTCACAGTGAATGGAGCAGTTCCAGACCATTTAATTTTTTTTTTATTACGATTAAGATTTTCTATTATTTTCCATCAACAGAAACACTGGCAATCCATTCCATGCAACCATGGCTCCATAATAAAACTGTTCTGCTTAAAAGACAGGACCCACTGTGTTTCACTGGTTGGCCTTGTACAATAATTGTACTGATGAGTAAAAAAATGACAGTTTTCTGTAAATAATTTCTGGAGTTTTTGTTGCTATAATATTATGAATAAATAATAATAAATTCGATTTATATTTTACAGTTGACCATGCCAAACTAAGGTGCAGTCTGGTTACATTAGATCTGTATGGGCAACCCTTTATTCCATGTAACTTGCAATTTGTGTAAGTTAAGTCCCTTTCAAACATGCACCCCAGAATATCTCCGGACAATTCCACCTGCTCTTTAACCAGAGTCCTCTGTTCAAACATACCACTCTGCTCCAGATTATCTCGGTTTCGCCTACATTCAGACATAAAGGACATTCTCTGGATGGATTGTCTGGGGGTTGGAAACCACACTCACAGCCTTCTCTCCGGTCCCTCCTCTCAACCCTTCAGGCGGTGCATGTCCGGATCTTGACCTGACATTCTGAACGACACCACCTCACGGTTAATGTCCGTACTTAATACTAGGGGTCAGCCGGTTATTATCCGCGTAAGTTAACCGCACATGAGCCGGATGGTTGCGTTCAGACACAAAGGTCAAACAGACAAAGTCCAGAGAATGTCCGTTTTCCAAAGCATGTTTGAAAGAGGCTTTATTCTCATTAGTATTTAATCAAACAACTGAGGCATAATCTATGCAAGTTAATACTAATGACTGAACTAGTCGTTTGGTCAGATACATTTCTTACAGTGTCTAATTGTGCCCATGCTCTGACTCTGTTTGCTCAGTATTGAATACACTGAGAAAATGGGATGGCTGACCAGGAAAGGAAAGGCACACAAAACTGAAAAATGACAATAAATCAATAGATTGGATTCAAACCAAACAGAAACCAGCCTGTTTTGAAAATGTACGGTGCAGAAAGATATTTGTGTTTAAATAGAAAGTTCAGAGTCAACAGGAACAAGTTGTCAGAGACAGAAATACTCCAGTGAAGTACAGACGCCTGAAAACTCTACGGACTGAAAAATATTTGTACGTTGTTTCTTCTCTCTTGTCCGTGTCTTATTACAGAAACTGCTGGTCTGGTTGTATTTTCTATCCCTATAAATGACATTTAAATCCAGCCTTCAGATCCATGTATCTGAACAAGCAAATCTCTCTATATCAAAGCCTGATTCACAACGATGGGCCTGGCCTTCATTCTAGGGATTTTGCACTATTGCATAAGCCTTCAAGTACATGCTTTAAACGCTTCAGAGATAAAGATGTTGTCTTTTTCCTATTTCTGGACAAGTCTGGTTACATCCAGTAATCTGCATTGAGATGTGAATGAGGTCAAAGCGATATTTCTAAGAGACACTAAAGGGAAGTAAATTCAGCTCATGCAGAGAGGAGGTCAAAAGGGCATGTGCAGTGGAGCACAGTGGATGAAAACTAATGAGACATGCAGAAGAGCACTGTACAGAGAAAGGACGAGGAGGCACTCACACAAGCACAAAATCAAACACAAAATCACTGTAAAAAAATAAAAGTAAAGGCTCAGTAAAGGGTGAATATGTCTATATAGAGTTATGACAAGTGTTTAGATTGTTTACTTCAGTAGTTATATAATCTATTTATTCAGTCAAAGCTATTAAAAATCCATAATCTTGTAAAATATTAAACATCAATACTCTTTCAAAGTGTTCAACAGATTACTACTGAGTAACTTACAAAAATGTTTCACAATTTATAAGAGATTCATAATTTGAGCGGTTTTGGAGATTTCACATCACCTAAATTCCGAACCACTCGTAAAAGTTTTTGTGTGTCAGTGAGTGAAACTTTGGAACAGTCTGGATATCCAACACAAGCGATGCCCAAATGTCCACCCTTTTCAAACTGTTCTATAATCATATGGTCTAGTCTCAGTATAAAGATAGGAGGTCTTAATACTTATGTTACATCAATATTCTGTCTTATAAGGTTGATGTGTACTTGTTGTTCCTCAAATCAGTATGTACTGTCCTCTACCTCTGGTATCGTTCTTTACCGTCGGCGGTAGAGCGGCACAATATGTCGTTTGAGCATCGTCATCGCGATGTACATTATAGTCACATCGCAGGTTCAGCGATGTAGGAGAATGAACTTAATGTGTTTTCATTGAATTTCAAGGGTACCTGACATACACTGCACACAGCGATCCACCAGTCGCAGTCGTTCTTAATCAGTGTGCCAGGCCACGCCCCTGCACATGGAGTGAGTTGCTGTTAACAACGTTGAAAAATGAGCAACAAACAAGAGAAAAATCACTGAAAAGGAAGACTTAGTGCCAAAACTGAAACCAACGTCAGTTATCTGGAATTCTTTCGGCTACAAGAAGGATGATATTGAAACAGGTGTTCTGTGTCGACAGTGCCTTACAATTGTTGCCACAATGAGAGGGAAAACAACTAATTTGTTTGACCATTTATACGGCACCACACAGCTATTATATCCTCCAGAGTAAGTTTTTCACATCACAATATGTATCACAGGTTAAAAAGAATGGCAAAGCTAGTTTTTTCCCCAATATCGTGCAATATCGTCCCTAATCAGTGGTAAATAATAATAATAATTATTATTATTATAATACTACATTATTATGATGTAGGTTAATGGTTACCTGTGATAACACCATCATGAATATATTATTATGCATACATATATAAAATGTAAATACTGTTGAATGAGTTTATTATAATCTCTATTCGCCTATTTATTCATTGCCCTGTTTTGTAGTTTACAGACAGGGGAGGTATTGGAGTTTCATTATGTTAAGTCATTGATCAGAAATGAGGGTAAGATTAAATGTTTTCTTCTTCCCACTCCTTTTTGAGTAAAAATGGATTAATTTGAATTATATAACTTACACGTGTTCTGTTGAATGTCTTTGCATTATCAGATATTGTTGTATGTAGGTCATGTGTTGTTTACTCGCTCATAATAAATGAAAATGAATGAATGAAGATATGTCATTACAAGTAAAAGTTCTACATGTATGAGCAGGAACATATATATATATATATGTGTGTGTGTGTGTGTGTAAATAAAAGTGACGCATCGATGTAGTTACTGCGGAAGCTGCTAGAGATGAGTTCTGAAACACACATCTTTTTTCTCTAGTCTTGGTTTTTGGTGACATGTTGAATGGTTTCCACAAATGAAACCATAACGCAAATGAACAACTATTATAAACTAAACAGTCAAGCTTCTGTTCATATCAGGACAAAGACTCATACAATAAAAGCAGTGACAACTATGAAGGACTTAAATGTATTTTTGGTGAAAAGGATGTCATCGTCATCATCATCATCATCATCATGTATAATTTCTAGTGAGAATAAAGTGCCTGTAGCGAGTACACAGAGACTGTTTTTACAGACGAGCATGGCATTGAATGATGATGACTATTGATTCACATTATTAGTGTGGCTGCATGTCCTTATCTTGTTTAGAGAGCTGGCCTTCCACTTAATTGGTAACGTTAAGGATGGCTGACAATAAAATAATGAAAGGATGAAATTAAAGGAGAAGTGCAGAGGTGGACACTTTGCTATCGGTGAATAAAATTGAATGTCCTGCTGAAGTATGGGCCACAAAAGTGTTTTTAACCCATAAACACCCAACGTTACTATTGCGGCAGTTCCCAAATTACATTTTTTCTCTATTTAACCATTCTTAGGGATTTTTCACCATTTGTTGTAATATTACCCTCTGTATTTTGTGTTTCTTAAATAAAAATCAACTATTTTCCCATACTTAATTTGTTAATTATGTAGATGTTCATAAAAGCTCAGGTTTAAGCTCATTGTCATAATATCAGAAACAGACAAAAATGGAGAAAAAGTAACCTTTTCAGGAAATATATCATTAATTGGACATAAAACGAGTATCTCTATCCACTGTCATTGATCCAATTTCATGGGTTTTACTGGTGAATCAATGTTGTAGAAGATGATGGAGTTTCCATGGTAACTACAGAGCCTCTGAACATCCAAATGGGTCATAACTAACACCCATGAAATATGAAAACTATATTTTACACCAATTATTTACATGTATTGATTGAATTAGTGGATCAGAGGTTATTAAACATTGTATATTGGTCAATGATTCTGGTTTGCAGCGGTTGTTTGGGTCTTTATGGTTTAATGATGATGTTAAGTGGTGATTACCTAGGGACTTTTCTTTTTATACATGTGCAAAGGTTTGCCATAATAACATTTCCATCCACAAGTTTTGACCATAAATGTGTGACCTTACACTTTAACCAGTGAAATCTAATCAGTTCAACCTCATGTCCAGGTGAGTGTTTAAGCAAATTTCCATTTCCAAATTCTTCCTGACATATCATATTCATTAAAAAAATAAATAAATCATGTGGACAGATAGATGCGACTGAAAATTTGAAAAGCAACAAGAGGCAATAAAACTAGGACAAGATACTGCTATGAGACCTTGACTACACACTCCTTTTTGTGAAACATCAGAAGCCAAAAACTAATTTAAAGTTTAACAATGTGTGGTATTTTATTAAGCTCATTATGGTATTAATTATCTAAAACCTTCAGCTAAAGTGTAACCAGTAACTAAATCTGTCAGATGAACGGAGTACAATTTCTATATTACAAAAGCCAGGTGGCCTTTATGTGCATGTATGTGTGTCTAGGGATTAACACAAAATCCAGAAAGAGCTGACTGCTGCAGTTCGGCATATTTGTGTATTTTTGGTCAAAGAACAGACTAGCAAAAATGGCAAGTAGATCGGACCTATATTTCAGCAGATATTAGTAATTTTGGAAAATAATAGCCTTACAATCGCATTGCTATGGTCCAGAACACTTTGGCGGTGACTGCTGGAGAAATGCGGTACAGCATGCATGAATACACAACAGCATACAAACTACTAGCCTGGTCAGTCATCTGTCTTCCTCAATGAGAAATCCATCTGGAATCGCGGGGCTTGAATCCAAATACGAAGGCGGGACTAACAGGCGCCGAGTAAACCAATCGCAAATAAGACGGATGTGACGCCTTCATCAGAGAAACTTGAGAATACAGGGTGTAATCTGTAAATCAGTCCTCAATTTTGAATCAAACAACCGACAACAGTTGTAAAGAGATTTGCAGACTTGGAACTGACCTTAACTCTTGACAAAAATAAGTCATATGACGTATTGCAAAACACCCACCCGTCAGACTTGTGATTGGTTTGGTGTAGAATAGATTGAACATATTTCACAGTGATTGTCCCTATTCAAGACTGTTTTCTCAATATTGAATACACTGAGAAAACCGGATAGCTAGCTAGGCTAAGAAACTATCACATCTAAACGCAACTCAACACACTAGTGTGTCAATAATAAGGAAATACTCAAGTGTAAACTATACTTAAATTGCTAGGATATAGAGAGAGTTTTGGGAGTGCAGTGTTATGTGCTTCACTGAAACGTGGCTGCATGAAGACATACCAGACTACAACATCTCCATCTACAGCTTTCAGGCTGTCTGGGCGGACCAGGATTATGTATAGGGCGGTAGCGCAAAGGTGGGGGACTTATCGTCTTCGTTAACAACAGATGGTGCGTTCCTGGTCACATAACGATTAAGAGAGACTGTGCAGCCCTAACATTGAACTTTTGGCCGTGGGACTTCTGCCATATTTTTTTTCCCAGGGAGATTTCTTATGCCATCTTGGTGGCTGTCTACATCCCTCCATCTGCCAACCCGAAGGCGGCATGTAACGCCATCCACACCGCTATAGTCCGACTCCAGAGTGACCACCCCAGTGCCATTTGTCCGTATGTCCGATGACTTCAACCACATCTCTTTGATTATTATCATCCGTTATAACTATCTGTCAATCTCTTGTACATTTCTGGTACAGCAAGTGGAGAGAGTTGTCTGGGGTTGCTTTAAGTGCTGTACTTCAGAATCAGAAATACTTTATTAATCTTCCGTGGGAAATTTGTGTGTTACAGTTGCTCCAACACAGTTAAAGGTAAGAAAGAAAGCAACTCAAGAGTAAGGAAAAATAGATAAATAAGTAAATGAAAAGCGATGCTATGTTAATACGGGTCCCCCTAAAGTCAAGACACGCTATTGTCTGGAACAAATGTTGTAAAATCTCTATCTCAGTTATATACATACATTTGCTGACAAGCCAATAATTTCATTAAACTTCCTGAGGCAAGACAGGAGACATACTGATAGAAATGTACAAGGGTCTTCCTCAGTGAGACATCATTAAAATCACCCAGTACAAAGTTCGTATCCTCTGCTGAGATAGTCTGTGATCTCTGTACTTCACTAGTTGTTGGCATTTTTCTTTAAAAAGTGAAACTAAAAAAGTGTTACTAATTCCTTTCAATCTCCTGTTGTTGTGAAGCTCATTTTCCCTTTTCCCTACCTTCTAAAACTTTGCAAACTTTAATTTGAAGGGGGGCAGGATGTTTATTAGTTTTTTAAATGCTTGTTTTTTCCTGGCTCTAGAACCGGCACCAGGAGTTCCCGCCGGTGCTGGTAAAATGGGCTCCACCACATCAACAACAGTTGAATGTCTGGTGTCCAGATGTATCATTCATTCATATTCAGACAGATCCCTCCTTGTTTTACCTGTTACTTCAGTATTACGGTTCAGTCGGACTGGGGATCTGCTGAGTTTGGAGTTGTGGTTCTGTTTGGTGAGCCATGTCTCGGTGAAAACCGTGACACAACAGTCCTTAAAATCCTTTCAACTTTTCCCCCTCATCTTCTTTATTCCATAAAAGTGAACATAAATGCTCAAAAGCTGCTACGCCAAACTCCAGTCACTACGTGTGCATGTGCCCATCAATTGCATGACGTTTCAGTGTAGTGTAAAGCAGTCAAATTTTGTAGTTCTTTGTAGTTCTTCTAGGTTTTGTACCCAAAACTAGAAGTTGTCTAGTGCAGGCAACGCAGATGCTCTGGAGTGATGATGAAAGTGTAATTGAACCTATTCTGAGTTGTTGTACCACCACACTGACCAGGAAAATAAACTAAGCAGTGTTGGTTTAAATGGTTGAGTTACATTTGCCTCCTGTAAACCCTTCATCTCTGCTCCAGTCAGACCCTGTGTTGACACTGCGTCCACCCACATGGACACTGTCTACACATCAGCTCAGTTAGTGCATCTGTGTAATAAAGCAGTGCAGACAGCTCGCTCCCTTGTGAAAGTACTTTTTGCTCTGATATGCCCAGAGTTTGATGAGAACAGGGAGGGAGGTGGAGACATTTTGCATTAGAACAGAGTCTGGCAGAGATAAGAGCATATTAAAAGAAGACAAGAAATTACAATATGCTTCCAAGTGTTTAAAACAGTGTGGCTGCACGTCCTTATCTTGTTTTGAGAGCTAGCCTTAGACATAATTGGTAATGTTAAGGATGGCAGAGGAAAAGAAAGAACATTTGGACAAAATTAAAGCTAAGAGTGCAAAATGGACACTTTACTATCATGGAATAAAGCTGAATGTCCTTGGTGAAAATTGCAGAGTGAAGAACCCCGCATTGCAGCCAAGTCCAAATCCTCAAGAGGCAAAAAAACATGAGCAGATGAAAAGGGCACATCAGTTTAAAACCGAGCTAAGAATGTCATTTCCCTCCCCACAGAGAGCAGTGGGGGTCAGTCTGAAAAAAGCTGAGGCCAATTCAGCCATTTAAACAAGTAAAGACAAATGAAAAGGGCACATCAATTTGGAATGGACACAAGCACAGCATCTCTTTTTCTGCACAGTGTGCCTTGCTGAGGTGGTATATAAGACTGAAAGAGGCTCAGTGGAGGTAAGGAGCAGCACTACGTAATGAACTCTCGGCAGCACAATTACTGAAGATAATGGCTGCTTTCATCTCAACAGGACTGGAATGTGTGCACTAGTGAGTACGTCTGGAGGTTTGTTTTTTGTGCATGTAACCATATGTATCATCAGTCTGTGGCTCAGTTTGAAGATAATGGAAGTAAAGTGAAGAGAGACTAAAAACAGCTACTATCTACACCATTGACAGTCTTATGTGTGTGTGTGTGTTTGTGTGTGTGTCTCTGGTGCAGACTTACGAAGCTCGCCCACTTTCAGAATCTCACAGAGCATCTTGGTCAACTCAATACTGCTGCGGCCGAATGGACACTCGTGTTTGTCCTCTCGACTGCTGTTCTCCAGAACGATCTAGAAATATAGACAAAGCAAATCAGACATGATCGTTTCTGACAGTTCTGACTATGTGATGTTTTTTCACCGACAAAAACAGCTGACTGAGGAAAATCCCTTTGCACTTTCATCAACGAATAAAAATGCAAGAAATATGTTGAAAGATCAAGTGGAAAACATCCAGTCAGAACTCTATGTTTTAGGGAATCTAGATGCATTTAGTTGAATTGATCTGATGTGATGTTAATATGGGTGCTCCTCTGAAACTGGTTATGAAGCAAGTTTGGAAGCACTTTGGGTCTATTTTAAAAATAAATATTTACTGAGATAAAAGAAACCATTTTTCAGATAAAACACATTTTTATACAAATATCTGTATGTAACACGGTAAACAGGACATGAAAATTGCACGCTACTATTTTTTGAATATCTTTTTATTCTCTCACAGGTACATTTTGGTAAGTTTCACAAAAATGGCCGCTGTTGTAAAATCACTCTTGATTTATTTGTGTTTAGATGGGCAGGTTCCACATGTAACATGAGTGGACAAGATGGGTTACACATGAAAATAGAATGAGACTGAGATTGAAAAACCCACATGTCTGGATTAGAAAAACCACCAGGACCGTCACATTTAACACAGTGTCTTTATTTATAGTGGCATATACGACCATTTCAAGCCATGCTTTCAAGCTAAAATGCACTGACACCTAGGTAGCTTTTCCTATCCCAATTTTGGTCCTGTTTTTGGTCCCAATATTTGATTACAAATTCATTAATTTTGGTATGGCTCAGAGCAAGAGTATAATTTTTTTGCATTTATCTGAGGTCATCGTTAGGTACATCCTGGGGGGATATCTGTCTAAATTTCTCTTTTATTATTGGGTCTAAAAAGCTGGCTAAGCTCTAGATACCAAAACAAACCCAGTTTCATGGAAAGACCCAAATATATAAATATGCTGAATGTCTCGTCAACTCTATAGTGTTAATATCTAAGAGAAGAAAGAACAAATACATATGGTTACATTTTATACTTGATATCAAGGAAAACACACCCTTCATAAGCCATCTGTGTCTTTGAAGCCCTATTTCAGAAGACTCATTTTGACATTCATGCAGGTAAACACACTGAACAGATTCAAATTCACTCAGTGTGTCCACACATAAGCCTTAACTGAGGACAAACAGGTAAAACACAAAATATCCAAGTCTGAGTGTCTGTCATTTATTTCCTTGCACCATCTACATCAGGTTCTCGTTTGAGTTTCTTAATAATCGCTCTTAGTCTATGTATGTCTTTGCAAAAATCAAAAGTCTTTGTATGTATGTCTTGCAAAATCAAATCATACCACAACAATAGAAAAGAGATATGCACTGTCCAAAAACACAACATTATATTTGACCGCCTTTAGCTTTGATTACAGAATGCGTTTATCATGGAATTGTTTATAACATTCATTGTTTACACATTTTTGGTCAAATCTTGGATTAATGGAAGAGTCGGATGACTGTGTAAAGTCCTCTCCAGTACATTCCATAGATTCTCAAAGGGGTTCAGGTGTGGATAATCCATGTGTGAAAACGATCCCTCATTCTCCATAAACCACTCTTTAACAGTTTGGTCCTGATGAACCCGTTACTGAACCTAGACCTGATCAACTGAGCCAACCCCAGATCATAACACTGCCCCCACAGGCTTGTACTGTAGGCACTAGGCATGATGGGTATCCACCTCATCCACCTCTATTCTCCCCCTGATACACCCATCACTCATCGATCTGGACTCATCAGACCACCTTCATCACCTTTATCCACTGAAACACAGTCTAATCTTTATGCTCCCTATAAAACTGATGATCGTTTCAGAAATGAGAATCTGCTCACTGCATCAATTAGTTAAAGAATTTCTTAATATTTTTGCAACCCCACAGTCCACCACTCTTACAGGGTCCTACCTAGAAAATGTCAGACAATACAAGTACTTAGGTATCTGGCTCATAACTCGCTATGAGTCAAACATCACATCAGTAATTTACAGTCACAGGTCAAATCAAAAATGGCCTTTCTCTATTGAATGAGGTCAACTTTTATCCTTTCCACTCAACAAATTTGATTAAACCCTCTTTACAGAGGGGTGGCAAACCATTACCATAACAAATGCTCAAAATGCAAATTCTGCAAAAGAAAACTGGTAATGGAAACCAAAATGGAAATGTTACAAAACTGTCAAAGATTGCCAAAAAGTTTTTACTCTGTCATGAGGCAGTTTTTGAGTCGTTTGCTTATAGAAATATTGCACAAAAGTGTAATGGAAACACATTTTGCACATTTTCACTAATCTCGGGCATGACAAGTCCAATGCCATGAGAGGTTCAATAACATAAAACAGTTTATTAAATGTTGGCCAGGTCATTTGGAAATTCTGAATCCATAGTTCAGGAAATTCTGTAAAAGTTTCTCCCAGAAATCCATTCTGTGTGGCCGCTGCCATAAGACTTGGAACAGTCAGGTGCACCTGCAGAGTAACATGAGGTACGCATGGACAACACCCCCCCTGCCCGCAAGACCTACGACATGGAGGTGGGTGATGGGTAGATGGGACTTTACTAGAATCCCGCATCAGAAGCCAAACACTCTTCAATGGAAATACCAATGAGTGGCAATTTTACTTTGTCGAAACTGTAGAAATATCACTTTTATTTTGCGGAAAACTGTGATGGAAACCCAGCTAATGATCTTCCAGTCCCCGCATCCCCTCAAAGTTGTGACTCAGTCCAAAACAATCTCTCAACAAAAGCTTAAGGAGCCCTCAAGGATCTCATCAATCTCCCAATGATCTCTCAGCAATCTTTCAATGTACACCAAAATTTTCCACTGAGATGATTGAGAGATCAATCAGCCCCATATTCGCTAACATCCACTGGTTCACACTCATGTACAAACGTCTTCTTGGTTTGTCACCGTCCTACCTGTACAATCACATCTCCTGCCTACAACACAAGGCCATCACAGCTCCTTACACTGAAAACACCCACAGTAAAATCTGTCACTGGTCAATCATCTTCTCAATATGCAGCCGTGAAAGATTGGAATGAGCTTCAAAAATGGGTGAAATGTGATCATTATATTTAAATTTCTGCATTTAACAAAAGTATTATGGACATTTCAATAGACACATGATGCTATATGTATTTATGTCTGTCTTATCATTAGTTTTAGTGCAATTATAATCACCTTGTATTTCTTGTTATGTCATTTTTATTTTGACAAGAGGCCTTTTGCCAGGTTGTAAATAGGAATGTTTTCTTAATGACTTACCTGGTGTACTACTGTGCATTCAGTCAACTGAAACAGTTCAGATTACTAAAATATAACTAAAACAAAATGCCATTTTAGTCCAGTGACTAAACATCAATCAAAATTAACACAAGTTAGCCACCAACATGTCTAAAAAAGGACATAAAAGACCAAATATTCATTTATAAATCAGAAATGATCTCATTAAACAGATTGAGGTTTTAAAACAGCCTCCTGCTTTTACTTAAATAGCACATTTGGAGAACCTATCATCCTTGACCAGCACTTCACAGAGCATTTCCAACATGTGAAAAAAAAATATTCAAAAAATCTTGCATCTTCGTTGATGTACCCCGCTGTCTAGACATGTCTAGTGTGAACACTCCCATCACACTGCAAATTATTAGTCATTATTTGACCTTATCTGACCCTCTAACTTATTACTCTGGATCTCCAAAAGCCTGAAATAATTTTCTAACAGCTAAAATTCACTGTAATTATATGGATGAAGGCAGTGCACCATAAATGAGGCCATCAAGGTCCCAATCATTTCAGCTGCTGACAGTTTAATTTGGAAAATTGGAGGCTGTGTTTTCTCCCTCTGGTTGACTGATAACGGCTGAGTCTGCACTACCAGACATCTCTCTCTTCCATGGTGTTAAAAAAATGAGAACATACGTACATACACACCCACAAATTCAGATGTGTGATACTATTACACACACATAATAACTGAAGAGTGTTGGACAGATGCCATGAAAGCAGCCTGGTTAACCCATAAAGACCCAAACATCTGCCAACTACCAAACCCATCTACTGATCTAAACTGTTTACAACCTGGTGATCCAGTAATCCTATCAATACATGTAAATAATTAGCATAAAATGTAGTTTGTCATCTATTTATTTTCATCAGATCATTTGGACGTTCAGAGGCTCCATAGTGAACATGGGAACACCGTCATCTTCTATAACATTGATTCACCAGTAAAACCCATGGAGTTGGATCAATGACAATGAATGAACACTCGATTGGTTTATGTGAAATTAGTGATATTATTTGCTAAAAAAAAGGTCACTTTTTCTTCAGTTTTGTCTGTTTCTGATATAAAAACTCAACTTTAATTTGAACTTTAATGAAAATCTACATGATCCGTGAATTAAATATAAAAAAACACCAGATTTTTACTGTAAAAACACAAAATACAGAGGATAATATTATAATAAAAGATGATTAATCACTTAAGAAAAGTTAGATATAGAAAAAAAGTAATTTTGAAACTGCCACAAAAGAAGCACTGGGTCTTTATAGGTTAACCTGAAACAGAGTGAAACACGAAAAATCCAATCACCAAAACTAGTGAATCCTGATCTGCTATAAATGCTGTCTTTTTAAATTTACAGCCCAATCAGTCCATTCATCAGCAGAAAATTGAGACTGAAATGTAACAAAAACAAAAATCTAATTTTCAAGTGACTGGCTCTGAATGGAATTTAACCACTACTGCTGAGTGATTCTCTGTTTTACCTTGAAGTTCTTTTGGCAACAGGAGAGAATTTATAAAAAAAAAGGAATAAAAGATAAAGAGCCGGAGAGAGGGGAAAAGGGTAGGAAGCAGAGGGGACAAGGAGAAACATAACAACAATCAGAGAAACCCCTGAGCTTTGTGTTTGATGGTCTCTACAAGGGGCAAATGAAAGTATATCTGTATGTGTGTGTGTGTGTGTGTGTGTGTGTGTGTGTGTGTGTGTGTGTGTGTGTGTGTGTTTTTGTGTGCTCACCCTGATGTAGGCGTCCTGGTGGTGCCTGGCGAAATACAACATGTTATCCAGAGCCAGCATGCCTGGAGGAATCTGGGTGAAGTCGACAGCCGGATTCACATGGTTCTGAAACACAGAGGAAGCAGTGGTTTGGATACACCAGTTAAAACATTTTATCCCCCCAGGTAGTTCCAGGTTATTTCAGTCCTATTGAAATTTCTCCAAAAATCTAGGCAAAAAGAAACCAACACTTCACAACAAAACACTAAATTACACAAAAAAACAAACCACAGACTGAAAAAAGCCAAGGCTGGATGTTTCTTGTTTAAAGGGACCATCATTTGAACAGGCTCTTTTACTCAGAATCCTAATTGGAGTGATTCAGTGCAATCAGATTTTCTGCTTTTCACTATTTAAGCGATGGAGAATTCAAAGGCTGTTCCATAAATACTGGCCTTAATCCATAAAGAGCCAAACAGTGACTGAAGACCAAAACCATCTACTGATCTAAAATGAACCATTAAACCTATCAATGTCTTGGTGGTCAGAATGTGGAATGCTTTGGTCATGGAAGAGAAGAGCTAGACAAATATTTTTTCAGTTTAGGAGGTTGTATAAGGAGAGAATAGAGGAGCTATACAAGAACATGTACTGAAATAATTTTACTTATGGATTTGATTGTTTTCATTGAATGTCGTGTAAAGTGTTTTTTGGTTTTTTTTATTGTAATAACTGTAATTGTACCCTATGTGAAATAAGCAGATGCTGTAAGAAAGGGGCTGGTATTATAAGTTTTCTTCATCTTGCTCCTTTCCAATCATTTAGATTGGAATAAATTAAATTAAATTAAATATTTCAGGTAAAATGCAGTTTGTCATCTTTTCAGGATCATGGATGTTCAGAGCCTCCATAGTTACCATAGAAACACTGTTATCTTTTGCAACATTGATTCACCAGTGAAACCCATGGAGTTGGATCAATTTCAGTGGATAGACACACTGGATTCATGTTCAATTAATGATATTTTTTGCTGAAAAAAGTCACTTTTTCTATAGTTTTCTTTGTTTTGACAGAATAACCTTTGAATTTCCTCTGTGCTTTAACATAATCAGTGAATTAAGTAAAGGAAAATACCTGATCTTCATGGAAAAATGCAAAATTAGAGAGGATAACATTATAATAAATGGGGATAAATCGCTTAAGAAAGGATAAATAGAGAGAAATGAATTTAGGAGCTGCCACTGAAGCAGCGCTGGGTCTTAACGGGTTAAACCACTGTCTGTTTATTTCACGGTGGTGTGAATATCAACCTACAGTTAAGCCCGACACAATTATCACAGAATCTCTAATTATTGGAGCCAACCGCAATTATTTTGCATGATGGTGATAATCATCTCCACTCATCTGTCTAAAATCAACCAGATGAAACTGGGAGAAACATCAGACTGTTGTCACTTTTTCCACTCTGTTGGCGTTTCTCATGCTGTAATTGTTTGGGATTTGACCAGTTTTAATGTCTTCTCAAAACTAAACTTTTACTAGATTTGTAGTAAGTCTGCTTCTAGATTAGGATTTCAGTAATAGGTGTTATATATTTAAAGAGCTTATATATTTAAAGGCGATACATGTGATATTTCTACTCTAGTGTATCAGTCTGTCCTTATGACCATTACATGGAGTAGTGAGTCACTGTAGTTGTGCAGATCTCATATCTGATGCTGAGTGGTCTTGACTAAGGGCTCATTTATGCTCTACATTAAAGACACAGACGGACATGGATGGAGCATTCTGTCCGTCCCCTGTGTACATTCTGAGCTTGCAGATGCGAACCCAGATGGAGAATTTGGAGCAGTACCACCGGGATGCAAAATTATGAATCCTACTATGGTGACGCCAGGGTCTGCCTTACTCTGTTTCTGTTGGTTGAACTACAAAAAATTCAACTCAATGCACGTGATCTCATCCATGAACATATTAGAATGTGTTTTCTTTTTTTATTTCATTCTCTTTTTATTAGAATTATTCATGGTTCACATGCTTATGCACACAACAATTCACCATTTTCATTCATTCTTCTTAAAATTACAATTTCGTCCCACATTTATATTTCCATGGCTCCACAGACAATACAAGAATGATTAATTAATTGGTCCTCCCACAACAATACAAGCATTAGAGTCCATGCAATATAAAATTAACCCTTTAATGCATGAACTAAAACAACATTATTTTTCCTGAGTGTTTTTATTCCTCTTTAGGCATTTTAAAACAATGCAATTGAAACATTTTTTATGAGCCTATTTTTCATGGTGTTGCAAAATGTCCACTCAGCTGTTCCACAATGTATTTAACTTTTGAAGCAGAGAAACATATTTTTTGATATGTAAAATCTATGAAATAAAATCATTTTTAATGCTGCTAATTAGATGTTTTGTCATATGTTAACATACTAATCATTACTCCCTTTATTGAGATAATATGCAAAAAAAGAACTTGAAGCAAAAAAAAAAAAAAAAAAATCCCCCTGTTAATTGCAGTCTAATGGCAATTACAAGCAATTGATTTACACTCAAACATGTTAGTGCAGATCAGGTTTATCAAGAACAGTAAAGCTGCAGTAAAGGTACGCATTGCAGTGTACAAAACCCATGAATATACAAGAGAATAGCTGCAGAATAGCTGTCCAACGTAGTGACCACTATGCATGAAGGGCTTAAGAAATAAACTCTCTCAAACAGGAATGCTGGGGTGCACATTTCTGATGTTAAAAGAAATAAACAATTAACCCATAAGGACCCAGCACTACTTTTGTGTCAATTTCCAAATAAATTTTCTCTAACCCTTTTTTTTTTTTTTTAACCCATAAAGACCCAAACATCCACCATCTACTAAAACCATCTACTGGTAGAAACTGTTTAATCCTGTTGATCCACAAATACATGTCAATAATTGGTGTAAAATACAGTTATTCATCTGTTCATG
>JAPTGZ010000003.1:6805981-6818398 GCA_029814645.1 Fowleria isostigma
ATTTCCTCTCTCTTTGCACTTCTGTGTTAAAGTCATCTTGGGAGCCCAAGCCACATCACCGAGGTATCTCCTTTCGGTCGCCCCCCCCCCTCCTCTCCTTCAAACTTTCCTAATTGCTACAGAAGACCTGTCCTCTGCAGCTCCACCATTCATACTGAGGGAACTGTCTGGGAGACTTGCAGAGTAATACATTTTCGTACTTTTGGTCACACCCACTCATATCAGTCCTTCCCTCTGTGCTGTGTTCGGTTTCGTCATGAATGGATTAATTCCTGTGTTTGTGAACTTCTTTTTTGATCTCTCACATTTGCGGATGTGAAGTGCATGAATGCATTTGTTTGTTAAACAATGGGGGATGGTTCACACACTCCTATCACTGACCTTTATGAACAATGGCTGCAGATGTACACACATACAACCTGATAGTCAAACATCCAGACAATGCACAATAACTACAATTCAGTTCTATATAATTGAGATGGGACATATTTTTCTTCTTATTTCTATGTTCAGCTTTTGCAGGACCGTTTCTAGTTTTATGGGGGCCCTAAGCAAGATGCTGTTAGGGCCCCTAGTTTGTCACAATAAGATGCCACGATCTATTACACTTCCTGAGTAAAACAAGCTACAGTTAAAATTAAACATCTTAAGTTGAGCCACTCACGTGAGTTAAAGTGATACAAACTATAATACAAGGAAAACAACAATTCTTTATACATCAATAAATAAAACTGATTTTGAGCGTTTATAAAAAATGTTGACTTTAAATAAGAAAATACAACAACCGCTGAGGTAACTTTTATTGATGCCATTGTGTTGTTTGTTTTGTTTAATTCTTTTGCTAACAGGAACGGTAGGTGAGTAGCTGTCAATCATTCCCATTGTACCTGTCGGTGGCCGCTACATCATTAACTGTGTGATAGTGCAGTTACACAAATATGACCAATAATGTAAAAAAAATAAACACCAGCCACAGCTTATCATTGCAGTTTGTTTTGTTTATATCCTCTGTTTATTTTTATTTTTTTTAAGTATATAAGGGATTTAATAAACACATGAGATAGCTACAGATAAGGACAGGACATTTTAGTTTTCCTCAGATGAGGCTGAACATGCAGCTTTGGAGCCCCCTGGTGGCTCGGGGGGCCTAAAGCATTCACCTAATTCGCCTATAGAAAGAAACGCCCCTGATCTGTTGTCTAAACAACAAAAAGCGCAACATGGCATTAAAAGTATTTAACTCATAAAGACTTAGTGCTCTTTTGTGGCAGTTTCCAAATGAATTTTCATCTATGTCTACTTTTCTTAACGGATTTACCATCTGTTTTTTAATATTACCATCTGTATTTAGCATTTTTTTGGTAAAAATTATGTATTTTCTTCTATTTAATTCACATATCATGTAGACGTTCAAGAAAAATTTTAAATTAATGATATCAAAACAGAGAAAAAGTAGAAAAATGTACTTTTTCAGTAAAGACATTGATAATTGATTGTAAAAACAAGTGTGTCTATTCATTATTATTGATCCAACTCCATACGTTTTACTGTGAATCAGTTTTGTTGAAGATGACAGTGTTTCCATGGTAACTACGGAGCCTCTGAACATCCACATGGTTCATATCTGTGTGATGAAAAGATGAAAAACTGTATTTTACACCAATTACTTACATGGATTGATAGGATTCCAGGATCAACAAGTATTAAACAGTTCAGATCTGTAGATAGTTTATGTCACCATTTGGATTAATGTACACCCCTTTTACTATGCTTGACTCTTAATTGAAAAACTGTTCATGCATGCAAGATAGATTTTCATGAACACACACAGAGGAAGTAAAAGCAGAAGTTGAGGCAAAAGCTGTGGTGACTTCCCTGCAGCTTCTTTCATTTTCTGATGTCTTGCTCAAAGGCATGTAAACCTGAGCTAATCATAGAGCACAAAGGATGTCCATTTCACTTCTGTGATGAGCTCTTGGTTGTTCAGAGCAGCAGTCTCCCTCCCACAGTCATTGTTCTTCCTGACGTCTCAGTGGGCAAACTGATGACTTCCTCGTGTGGACACTGCTGTATTTGAAGACGTGGATATCCTGAATTGAACTCCGCCCCGGTTCTGCAAAAATGTTATGTGAGCAATTTCCTGTGTCAGCTTACATAATTCTCCCCAAAAGACCTGAAAGGACCAACACCAACAGCAGGGTGAAGAAAAGTGGACGTTGAACTAGAGAGAAAGGGATACCATGAGGGATCGTGGACTCCTGAGTTTGCAGGTGTTTATCCAAAAACAACTCCAGTGTCTCCCATTTTAGTCTTAACATTAACTGTAAAAGAATCAGAATTAGCTTTATTGTTCAAATTTTCACACACAAACAAGGAATTTGACTCCGGCTTATCCTTAGCTCTCATGTAATCAGAGGTGTCAAAAGTATTCCTGTTCATTCCTCAGGTAGAAGTACAAATACTAGGGTTTAAAAAGGCCTCTGTAGAAGTTGAAGTATCAACTCAAGCTTCTTGTTCAAGTAAAAGTGTAAAAGTAATGGTTTCAAAATTACTTAAAGTATTAAAGTAAATGTAAGGGGGAAAATGCTATTCGGACAAAAGCTTAGGTGGTGCCACGGGGGTCTATAGTGCACCACCACACCTCCCCAAAAACCATTTTTCTAAAGGTCATAATGACTATAATTCATTCATTCATTTTCTGAACCCGCTTTGTCCTCACTAGGGTCACGGGGGTCGCTTGGAGCCTATCCCAGCTACTTAAGGGACATTTCGCCAGTTCATCACAGGGCTGACGCGTAGAGACAAACTCTCACACTTATGGACAACTTAGATTCATTAATTAACCTATTAGTGCATGTCTTTAGATGGTGGGAGGAAGCCAGAGTACCTGGAGAAAACCCACGCAGACATGGGGAGAACATGCAAACTCTACACAGAAAGGTCCTACCCCCCTTCAACTGGTGTTGGAATCGAACCCAGGACCTTCTTGCTGTGAGGCACGATCGCTATCCACTGCACCACCATGCCACCCCAAATGACTATAATGTTATATTAAAATGTTATTGCTGATAAATTTGGGATGTACTACACTACCTGTATCAGCTCATATATGCCCAGTGAAAATGAGGCCTTTTAGTCTAATGCAAATGTATTACAGAACCATATATGTGTACTACTGAGCATTAAGATGTGTTTCATGGAGTGGAAGATATCCCGATTAGTTGAATATAAGTATTGGAATGGTGTAAAAAGTCAGGTGTGATGGATCATGTACAAACCAGTAGGGTGTAAGAATGGTACCTATGTTATAAAAGCCAAGTATGTGTGTGTGTGTCTGGGGCCTCACACAAAATCTGGAAAGAACTGACTGCTGTAGTTTGGCAGAATTATGTATTTTTGGTCAAGAAACAGACTAGTGAAAACGACAAGTTGATAGGACCAATATTTTGGGAGATAATACTAATTTTGGAATGCAATAGTCTTACAATCATGTTGCTAAGGCCAGAACTCTTTGGCGGTGACTGGTGGACAAATGCAGTGCAGCATGCATGAGTACACAACAGCATAAAAACTACCACATTTAGAATACATGAATCCCCATGGGTCAACGCACTACTATGTCTATACTTCACATCTAACCACAATCAAAGTGACTCTGTCTGGATGAAGACTTTTTTTTTTTTTTTTTTTTTTTTGAACAATGACAACCCGTAATGAAATAGAAGTAACAAGGCTATTTTAAAATATAAGGAGTAGAAGTAAAAAATTGGCTGAAAAATAATTACAGTAGTAAAGTATAGATAACCAGAACTTCTACTTAAGTAAGGTAACAAACTATTTGTACTATGTTATTTGACACCTCTACATGTAACATCGAATAAATATTTGTATGAAACATGGATGTCCAGCTCATTTTAGTTCAGTGGTACATACTTCCCAATTTCACCTCAAACAAACCAGACCAGTAAATAACAGCATAATAGCTTGGAAATAATATCTTACTTTTCTCTTTCTTTTAGTGCAAAAAAAAGTTAAATTAGAGTATGAAAATTTTGACAATTACAAAATATCCTCCCAGAAAAAATTTTAAAAATCTGAGCATCTGTGAACAACCTGAATTTTCTTTAAAAAAGATGCAATTTTCTCACTATTATGCCTCATCTTATCGGTTATACATGTGCATTACACTCACAGATCACAGTGGATCTACAGTGCACTGCAGCACTTTGATGCTTTACATTAGGTTGGACATGAGAACGCCCTGGTGGGTGTGTTCACTGTGACACACTTAGATGTCTTATTGTGGAAACAAACACAACAGGATTTTTTTTTTTTTTTTTTTACTGGAGGCTCTTTTTTCCCACAGGCAGAGTCATTACAAACATAGGTCTCAGTCGAGGCTTTCTGTTTCCCAACACATGTGTCTGGAAAAACAATACACAACGCTTGCACTGTTACACAATATTACATTCTTTTAGGCAGTTAAATCTTACCCAGTATAATAAAAGCAGCGATGGGAAAAGTTCAGATCTTGAATACACAGTGTTGTTGATTCATTGTTGTAGTAATGTTTGATTAAAAAACAGAAAAGGCTTCCTCCTCTAAAGACCATAAAGAAGAACAATATGATGTGACACATTTTAGAGGCAAACACCTACTACTACTGCTATACTGCTATAAAAGTTAAATATAAAGAGGAAATCTGGCTCAAATTACATCTGACATAAAAAAAAAAGCATCAGTTACTCAGCAGGTATCGAAACGCAAAGGCAGCATGTTGGATAGAGGCAATAATTTATAATAAAATCCTGAATTAAATTCTGTATTAAAATCACTTTTATTCCAACTTTTTTTTACCTTCATCTGTTGACAAGAACATAATATGGTTCTGGACCTGCACCACAGGGACATACTCACTGATTCTGAAAGCTTAGACTTTGTTTTAGTTTTCTTTTAACTTATAAAGACCCAAACAATCACTGGCAACCAAAATCATCTACCAATATGCAGTGTTTAATAACTTCTGATCCATTAATTCAATCAACCCATGTCAATAATTGGTGTAAAATACAGTTTTTTTTATCATTTCATGGTCATCAGATATGACACATTTGGACTCTGTAGAGACTCTGTAGTTACTGTGGAAACACCATCATCTTCTACAACATTGATTCATCAGTAAAACCCACAGAGTTGGATCAATGACAGTGGATGGAGACACTGAGTTTATGTTCAATTAATGACATATTTGCTCAAAACATTACATTTTCTTCATTTTTCTCTGTTTATGATATGGCTTTTATGAACATCTACATGATCAGTGAATTAAATATACAAAAATGCTCAATTTTAATTGAAGAAACACAAAATACAGAAGATAATATTATAATAAATGGTGATAAAACACTTAAGAAAGGTTAGTTTAGTTTAGTTTAGTTTGTTAGTTTATTAGTTTATTTTGACCTTATGCACTCCATGTACAGTGCTAATTACATAAACATGTACACTATGTAATACTGTTCATATACATCTCAATTATGTGTATACAAACATACATGAAAAGATTGTTAAAAAAAAAAAAGAAAAACATAAGTGCATAAGCATCAAATTTACATGAGCAAGTCTGCATAGAGAAGTTTACACAGGGAATACACATACAGAATTAAACATGGCGAATATACACAGAAAAAATATATCAAGAATTTTACATGGAGACATGATGATGTGAAAACTTGTCTCTGTAGCAGCTGAAAATGTCCTGGAAATGACCTGGAAAATAAATTCAGGGAAAGAGTGGGAACCCTGTTAATTCAACACTACTGTAAGTTAACTCTACTTACATAAACATGCTGTATATTACATGTGATTGGCTTTTCTCACTGTAACATCCAATGGAGCCTCCCTACACCTCACCAGCTTTGCTTGACTAAAACATTTTACACTCAACCCCACCCCAAAAACACGAAAGTTATTTCAGGGCATGTCAAGTCTTGCAACAGCAATTAAACGGAGCTTTTCACATGTTCTCAGGCTATGTGAGTCTTATTCAAATCTCATTCACACTAAAGTTGTTACAATTTCCAAAACTAAAAATATATAATCTGTTATTTCTTAATTGCCTGCAGTTCATTCAAGTCTCCTGTTGCAAATATCTAGAGCTGATGACGAGGAGCATAGGCAGATTTGAATGAACAAATCACAGAATAACACTATAATAAAATGCACCTCAGGTTCTGAGAAAATAATCCCATTGACTCAATGCGTAATACATGATTAATTGAGAAAATACTGAATTAATAGACAGTGACCGTGAAGATAAGATAAGATAAGATAAGATAAGATAAGATAAGATAAGATAAGATAAGATAAGATAAGATAAGATAAGATAATCTTTACTTAATTGTCCCCAGGGGTAAATTCACTGTGGGCAATAGTGCAAGTACAAAAAACACATAAGAAAACATCACAATGCAGACACATAATAACAATAAATAATGTCATCCTGAAGCGTGGAACAATTACAGAACCCATAGATGAGTAGATAGAAGTATTGCACAAAAAGAAATGCCATGGTTATCAAGTTTCCATCCATTCTAACGTGGTATATAAAACCTGCCGGAAGACTCAGCTCAATCTGCACCAGCTGTCATGAATATTCAGCATGCTAATCTGCTTGACTCTGATTGGCTAACAGGTAGCCGATGTACATAGCACTTCCTGGAGTTGACAGTAGAGTTTCATTTAGGGTTTGAGCACTGGTCGTAGACTGCCGTGATGGTACTCCTCCAAACTTCAACCTTATTGTGAAGCCTCTGCATAGTTGAAGTTCTGTTTGAGCATAGCGCACAAGAACATTGATGTTCAGTCGTCTTTGCTGTGTATAAAAACTGTCACTGAGCTAGACAAATTTGATGGGTGTGGTCTCACGAGCTTGTGAATACTAATTAGCTCCGGTAGTAACATGTCACACCGACCAGCTTTTCTAATTGACCTGATTTCCACACTTATTTTTTTTTCCAGTGACAATAGCAGACAGAGGCGGTAGCAGTTCATTTTCACAAACACTACATAACACAAACACATGCGGACTAGGGGTGTAACAGTGCACTCGTTTGTATCAAACTGTTTGGGTTTGGAGCCTTGGACACAGTACAGACATGTACCAAACAAATACATGTAGCCTATATGAAGAATGCAAACACTTGAGAAGTAGTGGTGAATTCTCTGCACCACTGCAAAAAAAACCAACAAAACATGAAAACAGAGGCACAGAAATCTGGTCGGATGTTTGAAACATGTTAAGTTTCACTTTTGGTTTTTGATATGTTGCAGCTTTGAGTCCGCAGGTTCTTTTTTAGCAAGAAGGTTTTTATTTTTTAACTCAAGTTGGCAAAATCAAGTGAACCTGCTCCTCTTCTCCTTCACCATGCCGTGCTGTGGTTGTACGGTTAGTTTACATTCAGAGAGCTCAAGGAATTCTGAGAGGCGTTCAAAAACACTCTGTAAATTACAGTGTTTGCTATAAATGGACATGGAACATTCAAAAATACAAAAATGCATAACATGTGGGCTACCTGTTAATGCACAAATGACTGAACAATATTTGTAGTAATATTGGGTTGGTAGTTATGAAGCCCCCCCCACCCTCACACACACACTGGTCTCCTTCACTGTACTGAAAACATAGCAAAAGTGTATTGCACCCAAGACCCCTGTACCAAAAAACATACCAAACCAAAATTTTTCCATACAATTACACCCCCACTATGGACCTAACACATTAAAAAAAACAAAAAAACAAACAAAAAAAAAAACCAACTGAAACTGGTTCTGTGTGGCAGGGCACCTGTGCTGTAAGTTACCCACTAAAAGCCTAATTCATAATGTAGTTGTTGAATCCCAGTAAAGAGAACATTTACAGTGTCCTTGATCAGTTTTAAAGCATTTAATTCAATGAGATCATTCGCTGAATCTTGCGTTTGAGAGAAGGATATTTCATTTTCAGTTCAAAGGTGTCCTGTGGTGCTTTAGGAACACCAGCGCTCATATTTGTGATGACAGCACTTTCATGTCTTATGAAATCAGGCATGAAATGCATGTGCCTTGGAATACGATCACAGTACAAATCCTGGAATTATTCATCTTCCTAAATGCTGATATTGTATCAAATACCCTTCACGCACGCGCCAGCTCACTGCCTTTCAAACCACTTCCTGTATTGTTTAATAAATGCCTGTTTCTCACTCATGACACAGGATCTATCAGTACCAGCTCATGTGGATAAGCAGTATGACAGAGTATCGATGCCTGGGGCCTGACTCTAGTAAACAGATACAAAGCATAATAATAAAACAGTGTCACAACTTTCCAGTGCTCTTAAATGCATTCCCTTTACTAAGTAGAGCTATAAATAGAAGGTGTTTATTCTCAAGGATCTTAGCAGAAGGTTGAGCAGGAAGCGGGTGATAGATGGAGGGTGGATGATGTGGAATTTCATTGGCGATGTTACCTGATATTTACCGCTCAATAGGTTAACGCCAACGGGGGTCACCACTTCCTGTGGCGGAACGGCGTTCATTTTTAAAGAGACAGCGCCAACTTAGCAGTAGGATGCCAGCTGCCTCCCTTAGTGTTAGGAAACACACGTAAACACACCAGCACTGACCTTTAGCTCCAATAAACACCATTAAATATGAATAAGGACATAATTGAAAGTAACCACCGGCACTTTCTTCTTCTTCTTTTTTTTTTTTTTTTTTCCTCCCACCCACTCACACACTTTAGAAAACCCAGAGCCAACCACGCATTATCTAGCTTACTACTTTGCCGGTAATAATCTTGACATTTTCCATGGTGCCATCAGGACACGCTGCAAAAGCTGCACAGAGAAGCAAACCCCTGATGGCGCACGATAATGGGAGAACACCAAATTTAAGTGTTGCATGGTTTTTAGATAGTGATATTCATGACTTGGTCGTACTCCTCTGGTCCATACCCAAGAAAATTATCTAATATAAATGGGTGGCTGTGGCTCAGTTAGCACAGCAGGTTGTCCAATGATTGATGGGTCGGCAGTTTGAATCCTGCCTCCCAATTGTTCACATGTCGAGGTGTCCTTGGGCAAGACCCTAAATTTCTCCCAGTAAGGCCTGGAGCGCCTTGAATAGTGGCAGCCTCCCACTGGTGTGTGGGTGTGTGCATGAATGGGTGAATGTGAGGCTTTGTAAAGTGCTTTTGGCACCATGAAAGTGTGGAAAAGTGCTTTATAAGTACCAACCATTTACCATGTAAGAAGAATTGAAGTGAAATTTTAACAATATTATGCCTCAACTCCTTTACACATGTGTATTACAACTTACAGATCACATCGGATCAACAAAGGCACAAAGCATTTTATTTTTTACAAAACATTTCATTTAACTTCTTGCCTCTAAGTGTCACTGGGCAAAACACTGAACCTTAAACTGCCCCCAGAAGGGCCTGGCAGCCACCCACTGTAGTATGAGTGTGTGCATGAATGGGTGAATGTGAGGCTTTATAGAGCACTTTGGGCATCATGAAAGTGTGGAAATGCTCTATATACACAAGTACCAACCATTTAAGAAGAACTGAAGTGCAATTTTAACAACATTATGCCTCACCTTGTTGTATACACATGTATTAAAACTTACAGATCACATTGGATTAACAAAGGAACAAACCATTTTATTTTTTAAAAAACATTTTATTTAACATCTTGCCTCTGAAGCGTTCTTGGGCAAGACACTGAACCCTAAATGGCTCCCAGTAGGGTCTGGCAGCCACCCATCGGTGTTTGACGTTGGTGCATGAGTGCGTGCGTGAATGGGTGAATGTGAGGCTTTGTAAAGCACTTTGGGCACCATGAATGTGTGGAAAAGTACTATAAGTACATCAGACAAGAATTGATAGAGGCTATCAAGAGATAACAGGGGGTTAGCGGTGAACGTGAAATATTTATTTTGTTCGATTGATCTCCTGAGAGACTTCCCCTCCTCCCTGTCATCCTTTTATACAATCCATACAGTACGTCTTGTACATGTGTATGTAATTACCACTGTACATAGAGTGCATAAGCTCGAACTAAACTAAACTACGTAAACTAAACTAAACTAAACTAAACTAAACTAAACTAAACTAAACTAAACTAAACTAAACTAAACCCCCTCCCTTATCCATAAAGTATCTACTGATGTAAATGTTCACTACCTGTTAATCCACTAATCTTATCAATACATGTCAATAATTGATGTAAAATACAGTTTGTCATGTTTCATGTCATCAGATATGACCTATTTGGATGTTCAGAGTCTCTGTAGTTACCATGGAAACACTGTCATCTTCTACAATATTGATTCACCAGTGGAGTCCATGGAGTTGGATCAGTGACAGTGGATCAGAAGCCAAACACTCTTCAATGGAAACGCCAACAAGTAGCATTTGTAGTTTGTCAGAATTGTAGAAATATTTATTTTGTGTCAAACTGTCATGGAAACCCAGCTAGTGGGAGAAACGGAGTGAGCGTAAGGAAGGGCCTAGACAGATATTTTACTTGAACTGGGTGTTTATCCTGCAGAGGTAAACTTTGATTCCAGGCTCTGTTGTGGCATTACTTCCTTTTCCCCCACCGGCAGAGAACAGTGGGAGTAATCAGCTTAATTGGTATAATTATGGGGTAAGCAGTGAACCCTTGAACGCACGCCTCTGCTTTTCTAAACGGATATTTGCAGATTATGGGGGTAAAGTTCTTCTCATCTGCATTTAACAGGGTCTCCTTTGTCTGTGAATATAATCTACGGAGCATGTTCCTCACGGAGAATGTGTTTGATCCAATTCATTGATCAAGCCTTTTGTTCATTTTATACATGACTTATTAACAGTGTAGAAGAAAAAAAAAAAGTAACTATCTAGATCAGAGTACACTTACATTTTTCCAGACAGATTGCATCATCATTTTTGTCCACTGACTGATTACCAAGGACTGTAGCTACCTTAAACTGACAGCCAGTGGATAGGGGAGAGTGGGGTGAATTATGCCAGTTTTTATTCAAAGTGACTTTAAAGTGAGGCCATGACAGTAATACCTCCAACTTAAGTATGTACATACATTTCAGGATGTGGAGCATCCCTGGGAACAATCCCTTGTTGATTGTGAAATAAACTATTTAGGAAATATAGCTTTTGGGAAAAAAAAAAAAAAAAAAAATTGGTCTCATGGCACAACTTGCCCCTGGTGTGGGGGATAAGTTTTGCCTTTAGGGAGAATATATTGGGGTAAATTGTGCCAGTGAAGTAAAACAGAAGATTTTAATCTCATAAACTGTAATTATATATAAAAGCAAGACAAATTTAATGAAAAAAGCAAACTAATTTAAGGTTTATTTAGATATTTTGACCCTATTAAACAATAGGGTATACTAGTTTATGGCATAAATCATATTGTCAACTGTTTAGATTCCTGCTGACATATATAGAACTCTGTCTGTCAATTATGTAACATATAAGAATAAAATGACTTAGGCCAATTTCTGAACATCCCATTGTGACTTAGGGCACTTAAAAACTGAATAAAAGTGCTCTTAACAACATAATGTAAACTCAACACTGAAGTCAGTGTGATGCCACTGGTACAACTTAACCCAGAACCTTTGACACAAATGACCCCAATCCCCCCATTTTGAAAAACTAGCATGATCCAGCAGTTTACAGCTAACATCATGCTAACTGTACCGACTCATTGTGTCCTACTTATGTGTTCTTAAACACATGTGAAATGTTTTCAAACATGTCTAGAATTGTTCAGACACAACAATAATAAATTTAAAAAATAATCATAGCAATTTTACTTTGAAAGGCAAAAAACTGTTTTTTGAGCTAAAATGTCCTTACCTCTTATGCTACGTGTCTCTTCTTTGCAGAATGAGTACATTCAACAGATCTTCAAAAATATGTGGTCACCTGATCAATTTCTTCTATGGTTTTCTAGAAACAAGGGGCGGTACTACTTCTCCACTGGCACAAATCACCCCACTCTCCCCTACTGTTCCAAAAGGGAAACGTCCCCCTAAAACTCTAAAACTCCCAAGTCACCAGTCTCCCAGAAGTCACTCTTTTCATTTTGGGGTCCTCTATTAACTGTTCTGGTTGTCCAACTTCAATTTTTGTTTCCCATTGATATGATAGAAGCATCCGTGTCTGCTGGATCAGGATTTGATTGACAGGTGTTTATGACAGCTTACTCTCTGCCGAGTCAGATTTTTCTGTATATTTAATAAATATTTTACTTCTAACAAATGGCTTGAGTGGAGTTGAGATTAAAGCTGTTGATAGGTTCTGTGTGTGTGTGTGTGTGTGTGTGTGTGTGTGTGTGTGTGTGTGTGTGTGTGTGTGTGTGTGTGT
>JAPTGZ010000003.1:7107246-7124602 GCA_029814645.1 Fowleria isostigma
ACAGGAGACACCTAAATAAGAGGTCTACGCAGCCATTGGGTTGGGGGGTGGGGTGTGTGTGTGTGTTGGGGGGGTGTCCTGTAATGATGGTATAAGTAAGTATATGAGTCAAAGAGGTTTGGAAATAAACCTCAAATGATCAAGTAACAACCATCACCAGCTCTTTTAAAAACCTCACATTTGGAAAATAAGACACCCCCCCAAAAAAAAAATTACATTACACACCTAAGTACAAGTCAATTTCTGATTTAGTTTTTTCTCAGTGGCTTATCAAGATGTAGATATTTATACTCTTTGCAGCATAGCATGACTCATGTTGTGATACTAGCAGATGCACATCCAGACAACCAGACAGGAGGATCGGGGTGTGCGTGTCTGTCTGCGATCTACTGACGTACAACAGTGTCTGGCCTGGGTCAGGGGGATGAGGAAGTGGCTTGTGGGTCCTTGCTGGTTGAATAAACATCAGTCAGGACAGTGAGACTGAGAACGGGCCAGTGAACTCATATCCTGAAGCTACATGTGGCAGGATACATACAGATACATGTTGACACTTAATGAGTAGTGAACGGAGGGGTTGTAATAGTAACTTTCAGAGAAACCAGTTTGACTGCTGAGACCTCTGAAGCATAACTGTAGTTCTTCTTTTGAATGTGTGTGTGTGTGTAGTTGGATGCTGCCCTGGGATGTTTTTACAGCTCAAACATTGATCTGCGGTTTTGGATGCGTGATTCGACTACAGCCTCTTTAATTGCTATTTTTTGCTCTGTGGTGTAGTTGTGCAATTAATTGTGTCGTGTGTGCATGTGTACAAGCTCATGCATGAATACACCCATACTTGTTTTTCTGCTTTTTGCCATCTCTCACTTCTCGCTATCACACGGTCTGACAGTCAGTACAAAAACTTTCACTCAATAATTGTGTCACTGTTTGCCTGTTCTCATTTCTGTCTTCTCCTGTCAGCTGGTGATTGCACTCATTTAGTGCAGACACTTGTCCCTGAACCATCCAAGTGCTTTAGACTGCCATCCTCTTGATAGATTTGGGAGCAATGTGCCTGTGAGTGTTCTTCATGGGAGCCGGTGGCCTCTGGCGAAAGGAGGGATTAGGTAGCGAAGGAGAGCCGGCGGATGCTGACAGATAAATTGCTCCTCAGTCAGAGAGGGCTAGAGGGGACGCTAAGGTCCCCAGAGGATGGCTGACATTAGCCGGCCCGCCATTTGAGACACTGCAATAATGACAGTCACAATGGCAGGAAGACTGCTCCAGCCTGCATAGGGCAAGGAGCGGAGTTGGGTTTCATCCCCATGTTTTTTTAAGAGAGACGACTCCTGGTGCTTTCGATAGGAGGTGTTGAAAGCAGGGTTGAATATCGCCTGCGTGTATGTGTGTGTGTCTGCAGCCACAGTGTTTGTGGCTTTATCTCTTCACTGTTCCAGTGAGGGCATGGCACTCTCTCCTTTCAGCACTTGTAGAAGGGGGAGGAGGGGAGCCGCACTGGAAATAAAAACATATGAGGCCAGCTCTGGATATTTGCTTTTCACTCACCAGTCAGTGATGATTTCTGTTGGAGGTGCTGTCCAATTGTGTTTTTCTATACTATCTGACACACAGTGTTTGTATTTTTTTCTTCACTCCTTGCCTCCTCCCTGATGTGACTAATCCACTGTCTTGCTATTGAGCCCCGTCCGTCTGTTTGCTCACGAGATAAGACAGGGCTTCTGAGCAGCTGGCTTGACAGACGCATGCATGGGATGATGATAAAGCACATCAGGCCAGTGCCGGAGTGACGACACTGAGCATCTGGCTAGACTCTTCCTCTCTATCGCCAGCTATATTTGGAGCTCATTTTGACAGTTGGTGGCATGACTCATGACTAAGTTGCGACAGGCCTATACACACCTCCTTCTCTCACTCTATCTTTGTCGCTGTTTGTCTTGATGTCATTCTCTTGATAGAGTAAAGGGGCAAAAGGCCACAGTCACAAAAGCATTCTTTTTGTGTTTATGAAGATTAATTGCTTCACATGCAGCTAATAGTAAACACACAAGCCTCTTACTTCGATAAGCCCCACAGTTTACTGGGTTTTAACTTCTACTTTCTAACTCTAAGCATCATTAAGTTTTATTACATACTGATATGCAGTATCCACATACTTTCACATATGCAATATTTACCTTGGAGTACTTTATTCATGGAGATGAAACTGACTGCAGTCTCTGTAATTGGGTGTGAGATTTACGACACCAATCACCGTACATGTACAGGACTGCAGTGATCTCATCCAATCTGTGCTGAATGTAAATATTGCCCATGTTTATATGCAGCAGACATTACACTATTATAGTTCCTTATCAAAACAACCTCAGGCAAGGTTTTGATAGACTACACAAAAGCAAACTGGTTTTAACAAGATCCTTAGCTTTGCGTTGAGTTTGTTTACCTCTCCATTATTCTTTTGAACAAAAAGTCAGCGAGTGGTATGATAGATAGACACATACTGACTGGAACCTGGCAAAGCTTATGCAACACCCTGCAATGTTCACCACAGATTGATAAGAGTATAAAGACTCAGAAGTTTATCTTAGTGGCAATTCTTGGCTGGTAACCGGTTCAGTGTTTGGACAACGCTTTAACAGTCGTATAAATATGACTTATCTAATCACTCTGGCTTTCCCAAACCATAGCAGAACGATGCCAAGAAAAGATGCCACTGAAAAAAAAAAAAAATCTCCGTCCCTATTGTTGTTTTGTTTCCAACCCCTAAAAATAAAGTCTAAAAATAAAATGCCACTATCAGGCGTGATGGAGTCTGCCTTTCGTCTGCAGATGAACTGTCAGTACACCAAGCCGGGCTACTGTACCTCTCTCGTGAAGATATGCATTTTCCAGAGGCTCCCTGCCTCTCATCAAGAGCCCCATAATCCCATTTGGTGCAATTATCTTATTCCAGCTTCTCTATGGCAGAGATAACATTATCCTTCTAATCGCGCACAATCCAATTGGCTGGCAAACCTGACACAGTCTCCTCCTGAGCGTCCTCTGCTTGTCTCTGCCAGAAAGATTAGAAAAAGTGTGACCGTATAAAGAATGTGTTTATGGCGTGGAATGTCTGAAGGGAAGCCTACATTCTGTTGGGATCCCGCACCCAGCCAGGCTTCTCTAATAAGTATTGTTGGGGACAGAGGGAGACTGTTGTGAAAATACAAGCGTTGTTCCGGTGTCTGGTTTTGTCTTCCCGTTTTTCAGTTGTGCCTCTTCATTTTGTTTACTGTCAATCAGCATCGATTACAACCAGCATAAACTGAAGCCAACAATGAAACAGTTTCCAGGAATGTATTTTGTAATCAAATGACTGTCCACTCTTCCTGCTCCACTGACATACATTTCGTCTTTTTTTTGTCGTTGCAGTATCGTAGAAACCAAAGGAACCAGGGGCCGCTATGGTGGCGCCTGGCTGCAGCTCTGCTCAGTCTTCTGTTTGACAGAGGGTTCATTGCTGGAGGAGGTGGAGCAGGACAGAGGTGAGAGGGTCTCACCCTCCCGTCCCTTTTCTTCATCTCTTTGAGGAACTGGACTCCAAATGGCACTGTCAAATCTAACACGGGTCTGTTTCGGGGAAAATTAAAAAGACAAAGAGAGAGACAAAAGGTCACCGCGGGACGGAGACAACCAACTTTTATACAAGGTCGTGTGTTTTTTTCTTTCCAAGAAGATGCCATGATGTTCCGAGATTCCTCCACAGGACAATGTTCATATTTTGGTATACATGTGGTGTAGTAGTTTTGTACAGTACATTGTTCTAAATTTTTTGCACTTCAACATGTATTCATCTTTAATGACCTCTGCAGACCCTGGGAATGCCTTATTCAATGTCTTCTGCCAGAATGAGTATTGAGCAAATTTTACAGGCAAGACGAGAAGGTGAAATGAAAGGAAAAGTAACGTTGAGGTTTTCTTTTGTGAAGTTTCCCAGGTGACCAGTCAAGTTGATTTACTAATTTCCAAAGAGACAACTTCTCAGAACAAAGCATTTTGCACCTCACCTCAGTGAAACATTCACTTTTTTTTCTTCTTTGTTTTTTTTAATCCATATTTGTTGTTAATGTTTTCTTTTCCCTTAATTTCCATGGTATGACAGTAAGTGTAAACATCTCACTGTCAGTGAGAGATGTTTCCTATGTTCCCTTACTGGGAACATAGGAAAATTATGCCCATAAAAAAATCTGCACACCGAGACATGACATCTACGTATACGTAAGTGTTTTGACAGTAGCCCATTTTTCAGTCTTGTGCGACAAGTCAAACATGTCATCAGGACTTTCCGATTGCCCAGGAAGTATCGGGGTGGAGTTTGACGTACTGAGCTACACTTACTGGTCAAACAAGCCTGGTGACTGTAGCAGGCTTGTGTACAATAGCACAGTAAACTGGTTGAGGATAACATCAATGGAACTATCATGGAAACTAAAATCAAATGTTATTGACCTTAAATAATTATCAAAAAGAACTGAGTAAATATCAGTACATTTCAACTAATGTAATGCTAATTAGGTAGTACAGCTACTAATCGACTGATTACCTGAGACATGAATGATACTAGGATTAAAATGATGGTGTGCTGATTTTTTGCATGAGTTTGGAAGAGTTTTGAAGGTATAGCACCTGTGCACTAACTAAAAACATTAGACCCGAAGTTCATTGTCTTACACAAATCAAAGTAAGCATTTCTTTACATAAATTGTATTAAGAGTTTTAGTAAAAAGTCCTGTCAGTATAAATTTTAATTGGAGTGAGAGCACCAGATACCCCCTCCTCTAGTTTAATTCATAAAGACCCAGCACTACTTTTGTGTCGGTTCCTAAATGAAATTTTCTCTATATTTAAACTTTATGAACCCATACAGACCCAAACATCCACTATCTACCAAAATTATATACTGATATAAACTGTTTAATCCCTGTTGATTCACTAATCCATGTAAATAATTAGTGTAAAATGCAGTTTATCATTTCTTCATGGTCGTCAGATATAACCCATTTGGACATTCAGAGCCTCCGTAGCTACCATGAAAACACCATCATCTATTACAATATTGATTTACCAGTAAAACCCATGGAGTTGGATCAATGGCAGTGATGGACACACTTGGTTTATGTTCAGTTAATGATAGATTTTGCTGAAAAAGTAACTTTTTCATCAGTTTTCTCTGTTTTTGATTAAATAATCCTTAGCTTTACACTAAAGTTTTATAAACATCTACATAATCAGTAAATTAAATGTTGGAAAATTACTGATTTCACTGACCCTCCCCCCCAAAAAACCACAGAAGATCATATTACAAAAATGGTGATAAACCACTTGATAGTTAAATATAGAAAAAAATGGATTTGGGGAGTTCCACAAATGTCACACTGGGTCCTTATGGGTTAATTTTGTTCCCACTTTCATTCTCCAGTACAAAGTGTCCCCTTGAGTTAGATGTGTTCTTTTCATGTGATTGTTTTCAGACCTTCATGCCCTTGAAGTGGAGCTCTGGATCCACTGTTTTTGCACTAGACTACACCCTTCAAGAATTCAGATTGTTACCGAGCTAACCTCTGTCTTGTATGAAGGTTTTCAGTTATGTCTTACTTTTTTCTTACCGCAACATTTCAGATACTTTCTGACAAATAATCAATGCAAAGACCTCACTGAACACAGTCTGGATTGGAAATGGGTTGTGGAAATGTCACGTACCATACAATGGAGCAATGTTCCTGGATTGAAAGGTTTCAAAGACCTGGTTTTCTTTATTCAGCCCTTCTGTGTTCTGAACACCAAACCAATACTACATAATCAATCTGTGAAACAGAATCTCCTCCTCTCAGGCTACATTTATATGATTTTACATCATTTTTTATATTCTGTTGGGAGATCTTGTATTGTCTTTGGTGCTCAGATGAAGATTTGGGAGTTTTTTAGGTATATATAATCACCACTGACTTTGAAATGACACAAAAGTGAAAAAGACTGTAATTATTGTTGAAATATGAATATGTTTAAAGACACTGTTGAAGATGCTGTTTGTTATGTTTTCCATTGCTGAACCCAAGCCAACGTTTGGACCCGAGGAGCAGTACATATCAGGGGTCTGTAATTACTTGCTCCTTACAATGTGTCATGTTTATCACTGCGTAATTAGGGTTTCCTCTCATTATCTTAAGATGGCTCAGGGACAGACTTTGTGGGCTACTGGTAACCTTGAGAATCTGTTACACGGTTAGAGGAAGAGCAGTGTCGTTACCCATTTATTTATGAAGAAACCTCCTGAGGTTCATTCATATCTCTTCACATTTCTACTTCAATTCAAATTCCCTCTCAGCTAATTCGTCAGCGCACACATAAAGGTACAGTTAGACGGAGGAGTCTGAGGCTGACTCGCTGGCTGTGGTGGTGACAGGGGCTACTGAGCGTGTAGTAGTAGTAGTAGGCGTGAGGTGCACTGAATGTGGTTGTGGTTATAGTTTCCTGCGGATCCTGAACGCTGAGCCAGTCCTTGTAGCGCCCTGTCTCACCATTTGCTCTCGACTTCCTCTTTGTGCTGCTCCTTCATTACATGGGTGTCGTTCATTAGTTCATTTTCATTGTAACTTATTTTTTTTTTCCTTCTTATTTATTTTGTGTATTCGCCCATTTCTACTGTATACACTTGTGTGTGCAATGTTGTTTTTCTTATTTTTTTTCTGGGTTTAGTCTTACACTTGTACATGCTTACCTTGTTTGACTCAGCGTTCTACAGGTTCGCCTGCATTGTGCTTGACATTTCTTCACGTGATGCTCAACCCAGTCCTTTCAGTATTACTCATCCCCTGTTGGTTGTAAGTGGTTTGTAGTGTGACCCTTCACTAAGGACAGCAGTTAACCTCATAATGGTTACCGGTGAATGTCATTGGTGACTTGGGTTTTCACCGTAGACCTGCACATTCTATGCAGCTATTGTAACGCCAAAATGTACTACCTCTGACTGAGCTTCACAACTTTGAAAGAGAGCGAGAGTGTGCCATGGAAGTAGTGCATTATTAGTCCATGTGTGACTGGACCGGATCATACAGTAGTAGACTACACTGCAAGAGAAGTTTCTCTCATACTTGAAAACTTCTTACTATTAAAACTCAATGTAACCACCATGCTGTCAAATTACAAACCACTTGCAGTCACCTTTAAGGTTTCAGGGGTGGGTGCATTAAAAAAACAAAAGATATTGGGGTGAGTATTACTGAAAGGTTGTTATTTTCCAGGGACTGGCCCAATCAAATCAAACATTTTTATTATTATTTACCAGTATGGTAGATCAACTCTATGTGGTTTAGAAAAGCAGTAGCTCTGATGCAGTTTTGGCATTTAACCTTTCAACATGATCTGATCTTGCCTTTACAATTAATGAGTCATCACCCATTCCACCCACCGCTAATGATAACGGATGACATTTAAGATGTTTCAGAACACAGAGGTGTTGCCTTCATTTTCTTTATTATGTCATGCGTGTGTTTGTTTAAATTCCGTAGTCTTGATCATTATGTTGTAATCAACATGCACTGGAAAGTACTTTGTTTCTGTAGATCCCATGGGTCCCTTATCTGTTGTGTGTTAATGTATAGTATATACTCTGGATTGTTTTCTTAGGCTGTTCTTGCCATGTGTCAGCCGTATATCTGTGCATTGACCAAGTAGGCTGGGGAGGGATGGCCTGTTTGATTTATTTGAAAGGGAAACAAGCCACCACGGTGCCCTGTGTAATTTGTTAGAATGAGGTTCCCATGATGCACTCACCGTACTGTAAGTGAGTGCAGAGAATCCCTGGAGTGGGACATGTATTTTATGGAAACCGTCAGTGTCTTGAATTTTGTAGTCCACTTTATATAAATTTGAAGATTTAAGGAAGGTTTTGACTTTGGATTTTTTTAATAACATTTCTTCTTCATGATCTTAATGTTTTAAAAATGTATTTTCATAAAAAATGGTCTGCTTTTATAAGGACAGTTAATTACAATAATTTTAATACAAGTAGATCTTTTTAAAGTCCATGAGATCACGGGCATTTTGTAATGAAAGATGCATTCCCTGTACATCTCAATGTGGTGTATAAACAACCAACCAAACCAAAACAAGTAATTCTTGGCTCATGAGCCTTTAGTTCTAAAATAGTTGCCCTTCTTTAGACTACAGACAAAGTGTACATGTGTTTCTAAAACCCTGGAATATGCCTTTAACTGCTCAGTTTCAACAAAGTCTTGATTATCACACACTCTCTGTATACCAAGAAATGAGACCCAGCGAAAATGTAGCATTTTTGTAAACATTGACTGTGTGTTTTCGAGACTCTACTGTGCACTCATTTTTGTGTTTATATATATTTTTTGGTTGTTGATATAATATGGAAGTAAAGACAATTTGTAATGTAGTGCAATATGCTGTACATAAGGAGCTTTGCTCTACAAATCTTTTTTTCTGGATTTCTTGTTGTTTATTGGTACTTTTTTCAATAAAAGTTTATTGAAGGTGTCAAGTGTCCTCACTGTGAATTTTTTTCTAGCGCTGTTTTAGCATCTGCTGACAAAAAACATGAGTAACCCCAGGCTCTTCTTCAGAAAAACACCAAATTTTCATTAATGTGCAAGTCAAATTGGATAAACAACAGGACATAACGTGATGTGAAATTCCACCTTTATAGATGGTTGTGTGCTCAATAGATAAGGAACAGCAGATACAGAAATGCTTCTCTTGCTCCTCTTTTCACCAGACTAGATTAGAAAATGTGCCTGTTCTCATGCAAAAAACCTACAGAAGAGAATTAATTCCCTCTTTTGCTCCACTCCCACTCCTTTGAGCCTGAGCTTTTATTTTAAGGAGTTGTGTGCCGTGAATTCAAGCCACTGATGGATTAGCCAAGTGTCTGAGACTAGCCAGGCATTTGAAGCTGGCCAGGCGTTTGGCAGAGACTGTGCCCGTCACATCCCTCCTGCTGTTAGGTCATTAATTTACCGAGAGCAACAAGCTTTCCAAAACCTCTCTAATAACTCGCTGTCTGCACTCCACACACACAAGCGAGTGCTGCATGACAACTGAATGGTCCTGGAGAGAGCAAAACAACTGAACGATCCTGTAGAGCAAATGAGAAAAGTTACCTAACACTGCATTACTGTCACTTCCTAAAAGGTTAAGACCGGTGCTGCTGAGCCTGCAGATTAGTTACACCGCAGCTTTAATTCCCTCAGGGCATGAGAGTGATTGATTGCGCCTGACACATATAAACATTAAAGTTAGTGTGTGCTGCTCGTCTGTGTGTGGAGTACAGAAACCCGTCTTTTCACAGTTAGTAGAAACTTTCAGTTAATCTTTCTGGAAGGTTTGCTTTTATCTACCCAGCGTAAAGTTTTACGTCCTAGTCAAATTAATCACACACTAGATTTTGTTGCTCTTTCCTTCTATAGACTTGACACGTCAAAGATGTACAGTGTCTCACAGTCACCTCCCTCCGGGCTGACACGTGGCACTTCTATTGTCATACATGCCAGGTATGGTTTCACGCTTCACTGACACCTGACTCACCTGTTTGGCTGCTTGCAGCAAAAGAACTCCCTTGTCTGCGGCCCCCCGACACAAACACATGCACACAATGACAGCATGTCAGAGGATGTGGTTGGAACAGAACAACAGCTCCTACCCCAGTCACGGTTGGCTTAGTGTACACAACTGTTCACCGCTCCCCTCTTAATCCTATGTCTTACGTTTTTAAGTAAAGGAATTTCAAGCCTTAATAAGAGCTAATTAACAGTGCTATTTATACAACTGTCAAAACATATGAAGATCATGTGACTAGAGATCCCGGTGTCATCTCAGTGGAGGTATTTGCTTACTTTTGCGTAAGTCACAGAGATATTATATCCTCATTTTTACACCTAAAGCAGCAGTGTGCCAAGGATGTCCCCTGTCTCGCTTACTGTTTACCTCAGTGTCAGAGCTCCTATGGTCCTCTATTCTTGGCTCGGCCCTCTAATGGGGAGAGCATTGGCTTTCCCTGACTCAAACAATGGCTCCTCTGTTCCCTTGGCCTGGCCGCCTGCTGAAAGAGACACCCATTAGAGAAGCGTCTATCTCTGGGGTCAGGCCCAGGGGTCACACACAAGTACAGCTCTTGTTTATGTCTGCAAAGCCAATCAAAACACTGCAGCCTACGTTGTTAACTCCTACTTGCCAAGCTCTATGGTAAAGTTCAACAGACTGAAGAAGAGTTTGGGCTCAAAGTAAAGTTACAGACTGAAACGAATGTAGTGTCAGCTTCAATTTGTCCATTTTATTCCGAGCAAAAGTTGACAAAGTCAGAGCATGAGAGTGAAAAACAGCTAATTAGATCGGATCAGCCACACAGAAAGTACAAGAAGTGTAACAGTCGTGAGAAAGCTTCTATTACATCAGAAAGGAAGCTTGTAAATGAGTCAGATCCAGCTCCCAAGTGATGTGACGCATAATAGTGGTTCTTGAATGAAGAGGAAACAAATATCTGAGAGCAAAAATAAATGCAAAACCAAACTTAACCAGTGTTAATATATGCATGTCACATTTGTTGACAGTTATTTTTGATGCAACAAATTCCCTCTGAGGTAAAAAGGATTATGATTCAGTCAAACAATAAGGATAACATCTGCTGTCCTGAAGCACCTACCCACCTCCCCCCCCCACCCTTTCAGTTGTGACAGGAACAATATACTGTGAGCTTAAATGGTGGGACACGGCTGTGCAAAGACGCTTATCTTTTTTCCTTGTCAAAACATGCTAAATCCTTTTAGATACAGAACTATGAAATTGTTATAAAGTGCGACAACTGTTATGAACTAGGAAAACTTGACATGTAAAGTTTTGACATTCAAATAAACTCAGTTCCTAACTCAGTCACAGTCGAGGCAGTGTAACGTCACTGATTCTCAGATATATTTGAGCACTTTCCATTCTTCTCTTTGCTGTTTTTGCACACATCTGGTGCTCAGGCGGGCAGTTGTCATGGGAATAAGCAGCTAAGCTAACAGTCCTGCGTGTTGCTGAGCATGGGGGGACGATCGGGCTTCAGCTGGGCATGCCATGGGCGCAACAACCCTCCAGTAACCCAATCCCCCCCCCTCCCCTCTGTCATTGCCGTGACTGAACACAGCTGACCTCCTCTGGCAGAGACCGCAGTCCCCTAACCCCCCACCAACTGCAGCCTGCACTATCACAGCTGGGAGGGAAGCATGCAAAAATCGATCTGTTAACACTTAGTAGCTGCTAATCAAATAAACAACCCAGATTTGGTGTTTGTATGTGAAATGGTAATGGCAGCAGTGTTTTCTCACTGTTCAGAATCAGTCATTGTGAGCCGTCTCCATGTTCTTCAATCTGTGCTTTAAGCTGTGCTCTTTTCTTTACTTTCTCTATTAAAGGAGAGGTTGGGCAATCACTATACAGCTCTGTGAGTATGCTTTGTTTACCAAGAGCAACCCAGCAGAGCTCAGTGCTTTGTTGAGCAGCAGTCACTCCCGGCCTCACAGCTGTGACACACACACACACACACACACACACACACACACACACACACACACACACATACACAAGTACATGCACACACCGAACAGAAATCTGACTCACAAACACTAGCAGTATCCTGTGGTCAAGGGGAGGGATTTAAATCCTCGGAGCACAGCGCATGAACCTGCTGAACTTGTCTTCTCCCCCATCTCCTGCTGACTATTGTTCTCTCTACTACGTTTTCCAACTTTATCACTTTTCAAAATCTTCAGACTTATCCACCACCATTTGGACCAAATTAAAAGATACACCCTGTAAGCTTCCACGCAGCGAGCAGCTGTCTCTCCCCGCGTGTGAAAATCCATGCACTTGGCATGTAGCTGAGAAAGACACAAGCCCAGTTAATTATGATGGGGAATGTCACTCAATAGACAGTACATAAACAAGTGGGGTCATTGTTGGGAACTAATTGGCAGGAAAAAGGTTCCTGTTGCAAGATAAAAATAAGCAGTCACTGTGGTTTCCTGAGGACACATGAGGAGCTCTGTGCGCTGGCACAGCCTGAGGTGTGCAGTAATGAGAGAAGAGCTCGCCTCATGCCCAGTTTCCAGACGCAGTGTCTTCGCAAGCAGGCAGCACGCATAAAGGGCTGGATAAAGCCTCCTAGCCATAAAACTGGGCCAGTTCAGTGGGTGCGTTTTTTACCGTGCAGGTTGGCAGGGCGCCAGAGACATCAGGCAGGCAGCCTGTCTTGTTAGCACATCTCACCTTGATAACAGGAGTGTGGAGAGAGGGATGAGGCCGAGGAAGAAAAACAACCAGCGCACCAGGGGTGGGGCTCAGGGACAATCGCGCGAGTGTGTGTGTGTGTGTGTGTGTGTGTGTGTGTGTGTGTGTGTGTGTGTGTGTGTGTGTGTGTGTGTGGGTTTCTGTGCGTGTGTCGGCTCACGCAATGGACCTCCTCCAAACAGTAACAACTGCAAAAACATTGGGTAGAGTGTTAAACTCAGAGCAGTTTTTCCAGGCTCATGTTTCACAACAGAGGACCAGGTCCTCCCTCCCTCCCTTTCTCCCTCCTTCTCTTCTCTCTCTGACTTTTTTTGTTCTGTTGCTCACCTCCCATCCCCCACTTCCATGGTTCTCCTTTGCCTTATTTTCTCTTGCTTATTGACTCCGTTTTTCAGCACTTCTTTGCTATCTGTATTTCTATCACATACACAAACACGCAGAACTTCAAGCACCCCCGCCCTCCATCCTCCCATACTTGCTCTCCTTGCCCTCCTCCTCCTCCACCCTCTCTTGTTGGCTGTTGTTGCTGACTGACAGTGCTGATTTACTCCAGGTCTGGCAGACCGCCAGCTCATCTCAAACAATTGCATGAGCTACAAGGCTGGCTGTCGGAGCCAAGTTTGGACGGCAATAAACAAAATCTTAGACTGACTCCTCTCCTCTCCTCTCCTCTCCTCTCCTCTCCTCTCCTCTCCTCTCCTCTCCTCTCCTCTCCTCTCCTCTCCTCTCCTTTGTGATAACTACTTCAAAACTTAGAAACTCTTACTATTTCCAAATGTCCTGAGTCCCTCTGAGCCTTATTAAAAGTACTGCATGTTATTTTTCTGAATTAAAAATAGACAAAGTTAGTATTGTGCTACCTTTTACCTCAGTCTTTTGCTTTGTCCTTAATCGTCCCACAGAGAGGACAACAGAGACGTTGGCCAACCAGGTCATCCCGCCTCTTCACACACTTATATCTCAGTGCCGGTGGACTCAGCCAACTGTCACTATCTGCAGAATGATTGGATAAACCAATTGCCCAGAGGAGTGTGGGTAAACTTCTGAACCCATACTTCTCAAAGAGAGAGCTTGAGACATCTGGAATGGTGAACCACCTGGGATTGAAGCTCAGAGAACCAACACAATCCACTTGCCTCGTTTGTGGCTGCTCATCATTAACCTTCGGTCACCTCCTTCCCGCCGTGGGAGGACATGAAAACCCTGTTTAAGACAAACAAAACAACAAATACACAGAATCACACTAATAGCATTTGGGAGTTGGGAGAGTGGATATATTTTGTTAGGATTATTATAATATCTATAATGAAGCTGTAATTATATTCCTGTTTTCAAAAAGCTAAGTTTTGGCTCCATTAAAAACTGAGATTCTGACAGGCAGTCCCAGCAGATCCGCATCAGGGGAGCAGAGTAAATCAAAACAAGACAAGCCATTCCAATGAACAGATTTGCTCATAAATAATTCTCTTGAATGAATATCAAATGAAGACAGAGATGAGGGTGGGCTGGAAAACAAACTAAAGGTATAATTGTGTAGTTGTGTGTAACATTTGTCTTTTACCAACCCAGGAGCTCAACTGATTCAAAATAAAAGGCAACATTGATGATAAAAATAACTCACTACATTGATTTTTATCCTACTGTGTTTATTATAATTCACTTACAAATACTATTATGGCTCCAAGCGTTGACCTTAATTCTTTGGTATTTTATTTTGTGCTCATGTAGAGCTGTGAATCACAACATGCTGACTCTAAGTGATGAGTCTGTGTTGACCCGTGACCTTTATGTCTACTTACATTGCAGATAACAGTACTTTTCAGCAGTGACCTTCTCATGCAGGGAGAAATAAAAAGTTTAGGTTAATCTCATCCCAAACAAACTTTAACACAGTCCAGAGTACTTGACATGTATGTTGAGTGATATAACAACAAATGACAAGGGCTAATGAAAGCTGTAAACACACACACACACACACACACACACACACACACACACACACACACACACACACACACACAAACACACACAGGACATTTTCCCTGTACTCACCTAATGACACTCTGTGTGTAACTAATAGTTACCGTGGCAATACTGTCATAGTACAATGTTAAAGGTGTCATATTTATCTAAACCCACTTTTATTAGTCTTTGGTTCATTTATTTGTGTATTTGAACCATAATAGTTTAAAATCTTTGAATATGAACCCTCCAGGTACTGCAGAGCTATCTTTATATTCATTTTGAAAAAGATCGAGTGGATTTCTACAACCTGTGTTTATTCCTTCTTAATTTGTTACGTCTATAACTAGTTATGTAACAACCTTTGGTGGAGGGGAAAAGGGTGTGTGTGTGTGTGTGTGTGTGTGTGTGTGTGTGTGTGTGTGTGTGTGTGTGTGTGTGTGTGTGTTCTGGTGATATACATGCTTTAGGTTATGTTTTGGTTAAAGCTGTGGAAGGATTTAGTCACCAATTTTTCATCAAATCTGTAAAACTTGAGTCACAGCCTAAATATCACAGCTCTGTCAATAGGTGAACAATTTCAAAGCAAATTCCATCATAAACAATGATTGTGTTTACAAACCAAGCGGGTAGGTAAAACTGGGGCATTTTCAGAAATTTGTCGTGGCATGCATTGTGGGAAGTGGAGAGAGAGTAACCGCTGTCTTTCGCTTACTCGACATGTTTTTTGTTGCTGCCACTGTGGCTGCGTGGAGCTCCACTTCCCACAATGCACGCCATGACAAAATTCCAAAAATGCCCAAGTGACCTACCGGTTATGTTTGTAAACACTCTGAGTATACTTCAGAATTGTTCACCATGAGGGAAGACATTCAGGTGTGTAATCATGGGAAAACTTACAGATTCATGGTTCTTAGGCTGTGACTCAACTTTTACAGATTTGATGAAAAATTGGTGATGAAAGTCATCCACAGCTTTACGTGTAAATGTGTTTGATCTGATTATTACTAAGGTTACACCGATCCCATATTAGGATTGGATACTGGCCCTGATATAAACATTTTCGTTGGACTGCGGATTGGTAAAAGCAACTGATCCATAAGACCGATTCTTAAAATTTTTACAACATGGGCTACGTCATCGTCATGCATTCCAAACGTAATTGTAAATGTAACGCGACAGACCTGTATGTGGAAGACGTAGTGGTTTACAGAGCTATGCAGATAAAACTGTGAGAAAGTGAGCTCCACCTTATCATTGACTACCTGATGCCCCTGAAAACTAATATGCCAGCGGGGAGGGGGACAATAAAACTTCTTCTTCATGGTATTTTGGCAGTATATTAATTAAGAGTGGCGCCCTCTGGTGGATTGATTGAGAAATGCTCATTCTAATACACCAAATGTATAGAATTGAAGTATGAAGGCAGTGACGCATAACAACGTTTGAAGCAGATGTGCCTATTTTTGTACAGAAACCAAACATTACTTAATGATGAGTGGAAATTGCACAGCGAAATGGGGGTGGGGGGGATATACATGGTTTTAAGTCATTTTTTAGTTAAGTTTAGAAAAGCTATGAATGGATTCCACTTCTCTGCATGTAAATCCATTAGATCTCATTATTACGATTACCCCTCCTCCTTTTATGGTCATGTAAACAGGCTCACTGACTCCGACCCCTCCGTCTTAGACTATGTGTTTGCCTTTTCAGTGCGGCTCGGACCCAGTGTTCTGCTTGGACGCCCTTCGCCGTGGCCGACTGACATGCCCTCCGACCCCCGTCTTATCACACTGACCTTGCATGCAGATGCCACCACTGTCCTGGCGCTGTCCGAAGCGAGACAGAACATCTCAAAGCCGTGGCCGTACCTGGCGGACAATGGCGCAGACATTAATCACAAGCAGGCTGTAAGATAACGGTAACACTCGATATGTGGAAGGACAGACAGGATGCAGCGGAGGGGAGGACGGCTGCGCTACCACGGACCGTAAATCACCTACGTAGTTTGTTATTCTGAAGCCTGTGGGCTGGAGCCTCCGTGGCCGTGCTGACAGGTAAATAAGCAGACAGTGTGAAATTAAAATACTGATCTGTGATGACTGGACCTTCTCCTTCTGACAGAGATGAACAATGATGATGCTGCAGCTAATCACTCAGAGCTTAATTACTTTTAGCTTGCTGACTATTACCTGCTTGTTTTAAAATGTCAACAAAGTGAAACCACAGCCTGCGAGTCAATGGAGGAAAAATTCTGCTCAACCAGGAACCTTTCAAACGCTGCAGCTATTTGGCACACCGGTGAGAGAATTATTTATGCCACAAAAATAATTCAGCCACTTACTCATTATAATGTTTCTATTATGCACTAAATGATTCAAGGGGGCGAAGCCAAATGGAGGTGGAAAAAATGCTTTTCAACGCACACAATGCCCCCACCTTGAATAAATGTCTGTGTCGTACGTCATGTTTACGGCAGATTGACTGGTAAATGGATTTAACATTGGCCACAAATGGAAGCAATATATTCAGCCTGGAGAAGAGGCTCATGGGATGGCAGCGGGGTTTTGGACTCTGACTGGCCAAAAACAACCCCGAACTTCAGGATATTTATCGGTTTCAGATACAATACAGCATTGGAGACAGTAAATACATGAGTCAGTGTGGCTTCATTAAGAGTAATATGATGTTTTTATAGCAATGCATTTAGAACAGAGACTCAGTTTATGTTTTCTGAGAACATGTTAATAAAGTATTATTGATATTATTTGAAAAGCTCTTTTCCAAAAACGCTATACAAGCCAAATAAAAAAAAATTGACTTTATCGTGCAGTTCTGCTGTGTACTGAACCTATTCTCTGCTCCATCAACATTTCATGGAAAATCACTATATATTCTTGTTTAAATACTGACAGATGCAGTTTTATTCCAAACCGCTACAAGCACCGAACTTGTTTTTAGCCTAAGTACAATATGTCCTCTGGACCAATCAGAATTCAGTGAGCGTTGTCATTACTATCATTACTTTTACAGGTTGGGCACTGAATGACTATTAACTAGGGGT
>JAPTGZ010000003.1:7224833-7241152 GCA_029814645.1 Fowleria isostigma
AACACCTACTGGTAAAATTTGGTCATTGGCATTTGGGTTTATATCAAATGGTTTCAAAGTTACACCATCCCAGCACTCATGGTTAGCTTACAGTTGTTCAGCTACTGGGCACTACTACATGTAATGGCTCATTAAAACTGTGATTCATAATTATTGATTGTTGAACTGGATGCGTATTCCACTCAGCTCATATGGTTGTACAAGACAAATATTTCACATACATCCTAAAGCTTTCCAAGTCAACACGTTTGCTCTTCTTTCCTTCTTCCACAGAATCATTTGCTGACTGTACCACAGAGGAATCCTTCAGTTTGGCTTGTATGTGTTAATTGCTTTCTTCGAGTATCTTTGAACTTCTCCCCTCTCGATAATGAGTTCTTTTAAAGAGATGAGGTTTGACATGATAGAACAAAGAGAGTGTGAAGGACACGTAGAACGCCGAATACCAAACATTTTCTTATCTTTTCCAATGCTAATAGACAGAAACTTCAAATACTTAACAGTTTGCTATGTCACTTCAACCTTCTTACAGGAATTCTTGACAATGCATAAATTAGACAGTCCCAGTATTGCCTCTGTATTACTTTTATTGCAGTTTACTTTAGTTGTTTTTTTTCTTTTTTTTTTAATGTACAATGTGCTGATAAACGTGACTCGTAATAATAAAAGTATTGGTTTTGGTGAAAGGCTATAAATCACGCGGAGAACATTGCTCAAAACAGTCACATCGAGCACATACCAGGACCCTTCTCTTTATGATGTGTGTTCAGGTTGTTGCCGTGAAGAAGTATCAGTATGTAAGAAGCTCTAGCACCTTGTTTGTATGCCGTCCGCCTTTCCTTTGTTGCTCTGCCCAATTTCCTGATTTTGTTTTCCTGTCACACACCTTAGTCTCTGGTGCTTTCTCACTCCGTCTTCAGCCTTGCGCTTAGTTTCGCCCCATCTCTCTCCACTTAGCCCCCTGTTTTCCCACTTTTAATCTCAATCTCTCTAGAGACTCCAGTGTCCCTGCATCACCTTATTAATTATGCAGCCCACTGAAAACCTAGCCAGGGGCTATAGGTTGTGTGCACAGCTGAAACGATCTGCCATTTCTTTTAGGTTTCTTCCTTTTTCTTGTGTACTGTAAACTGAGACTCATGCTCGGCCTGCACCCATTCTGAAGAGCTGAAACAAGAACAGCACGTAACCAGCTCACCCAGATTTGGCTGTCTCTGGCTTTGACATAGAATACCCCAGAGTGTCGATGATGGTAGTCTTTTGTCTGACCGTTGCGTATCTTGAGGGGAAATGTTTTGGATGATAGGATCTTGGACATTTTGAAAGACTTTGCACCATGAATAGGACAATATCATTTTAACTTGATGCAGATAAGACTGTGCCGAGGTGGAAGACTATTTGTAAACACTGCTTTGTCTAAGTACTCAGCAGGATTTGTATTTAAAGCAGTTTTATCCTCTGCAGATTAACTTAAAGCAACATTTTCAAACGATAATTTCAGTACGTGCACACACAACAACAAATGAGAAGAAGTATCAGAATCTGTCCCAGTTAACAATCCCAAACTAATGATATGACAACACTTTGATCATACCGTCATGGAAAAAAATAATTAGACCACCCTATATTTTTTTCAATTTCTTGTACATTTTAATGCTTGGTATAACTAAAGGTACATTTGTTTGGGCAAATATAATGATAACAACAAAAATATCTCATAAGAGTTTAATTTAAGAGCTGATATCTATCCATTTTCCGTGGTTTTCTTGATAATAACCAAAATCACATAAGTTCTTACATCAATAGCTACGGCATTGTACTGACAAATGCCGTGCTTTTAGACATTCCATGTTTTCTTTTCTGTATGTTTTAGTCACATGATACAAACAGGATTTTGTACTTGATTGCATAACCAATGTTTTTGATGACTTGTGATGGTCTAATAATTTTTTCCGTAACTGTATGTCGCTAAAAAAAGGATTATAAATCGGCAATATATATTCAATACGTTACAAGACAGTCATCTGTGACAGTGTTTTCCAAACATTTTTTCCTTCTGCATCCACTTTTTAAAGATGACGTACTATCACAGCCCATAATTTGTAATAAATTTGTCCAATTCCAATGTATGCTAACATTACATACAGCAATTAAAACAATATTAACACTGACAAAAAGTGAATCAAAAGCGTCTTTCTTGAATGCTTGAAAAGCAGATTTTATCTGGTGGCCCACACCTGTGGATCTCATCCCAGTAGAGAATATATGATCTGTGAATATAATGTCTCAAACTGAAGAAGAAAAATACCCCTGGACAGGTAAAAGTGGTAATTATGTATTTATCGACTACATTCTGCTGCCACTTTGGATGTGCAGAAAGTGCAGAGACTTACTTTTTCTTAAACAAACGCACACTGAGTCAACCTTCCATTGTCACATTTGCTGTGGATTTTAATAAAAATATTGATTATAAAATGTCTGAGCCTGCCGCCGATCACTACTCTGAGATGCAATGATCCGGCTCGATCAGTATGGGCAGGGTGTTTTCATCTTGTCACTGTTCATGGGTGAATGGAGCCGATGGTTGACAGCTGGGGGCCAGCCAGCCGGGAAACACATCCCAGTGTGTGTACCTAAAAACACACAGACCCACACACATGGTGCCAACCCCTATAAATAAGTTAATGTCACCCATCTTCTATAAATAAGGTTCTGGTTTTTCTGGTTGTTACCTGAAGGGCTGAAAGTTGCTTTTTGAGCTGTTCGTGTCTGTGTCCCAGTGTAAAACTTTATCGATTAGGATGACAGGGAAACTTTCTCATAACTTTATTTTCAGGTTTAGATTGGTTGGCTGTAGCCTGGCCAGCCATCCTGTTTTTTCTGTGTATTCAATACTGAGGAAACAGTCTGGAACTGCTCTGTTTGACGTGAATTGTGCTTTTTCTGTTTTATATTGAGCCAATCACAAGTCTTGGGAGTGGGTATTTCGCAATGCGTTATACGCGTCAGCTTCTTTTTGTCGTGAGTCAAAGTCAGTTTCGAATCCACAAATCTCTTTAGAACTGTTGTTGGTTGTTTGATTAAGAAACAAGGATTGAATTACAGATTATACCCTGTATTTGTAAAGCTATAGATGACTTTTGTGACCAACTTTTCATCAGATATGTAAGACCCGAGTCATAGCCTAAGCATCACAAATCCGTAACACTCTGTGATTAGGAATTTTAATCTCTTCCCTCATAGTGAACAATTCTGAGGAATTTCTCTCTCTGGAAATTTGTCACCGTGTTCCATTGTGGGAAGCATAATTCCACACAGAAAGAACCCCTGGCTTTTGCTTGGTTAATGTTTTTTGTTGCAACTACTGTGGCTGTGTGGAACTACACTACCCACAATGCAACACATGACAAACTTCCGGACATGCCCAAGTGACCTACCAACTATGTTTGTAAACACACAGGCTTGTTTATGGTGGAGTACACTTTGAAATTTTCATGAGGGAAGAGATTAAGGTGCGTAAACACAGAAAGACTTATGGATTTGTGATACTTAGACTGGGGTTTTACAGATTTGATAAAAAATTGGTGATAAAAGTCCTCCGCAGCTTTAAGTTTCTCTGACAAAAACGTCACATCCATTTTACTTTTGAGTGGTTTACTCACCTGTTAGTCCCACCTTCATATTTGGATTCAAGTCCTGCAATTCTAAACAGATTTTGTATTGACATAGACGGACAGGATATAATCTGTAACTTAATCCTTATTTTTGAATCGAACTGACAACAGTTGTAAAGAGATTTGCTGACTTGTAATTGACTTTGACTCATAAAAAAAGAAGTCAGCTGGCCTGGCTAGGTTGGCTGCTTGCGTTTCAAAACTCCCTGGTGCCTGGTTAAATTAGTGGTATTAGAAGTCCAATAGAGCCTTAGGTAATCCGGTCACATGAAGCCATGGGTATGTTACATGCAGTGAAGGCATGTCCCCTAAGCCCCCCATGAACATTAGCAAAAGAGTCAGTGCATAAGAGAAAGTGTGTCACAACACAGTCCATTATGCAGTCATGGGGGCTACATTCCTTCTCAGGGCTCATGTTTCATTCTGCTACAATGTGTATCAGTGTGACTGGTGTCTGAATATGTGTCTGTGTATTCTTTATAAGGGAATCACGGCTTAGGTCAGAAGTCCAGGTCTCAGAGGGTGAAGCCTTTTCGCACTCTGTACAGACTGGTATGCATAAGTTAGTGCCTTTTCCTCCCAGGGCTTGAACTTCGCCTCACTTCACCGCCTGCCACTTTTCATCAATGAATCATCCTGCTTTTCCACCATGGCTCTGTACGTTCAGGCTTTTCATGTTTCTAATGACACTTCATTGATTTATTAATGTAGTCATTTGCTTTTTAGAGGTCCCTTTCTTCTCAAATGCCAAACCTTCAAAACGACATCCTTAAAAAACACCTTTTTTTCCCCTTCTCCTTCGGGGGAGATTCGTCCTGCTCTGGTGATAGTTGACTTTCTTCTACACCTGACATCTTATCAGCCCATCTCTGTCCTTTCATCTGTGAAGAATTATTACAGGCTCAAAATGACTAGCGCAAAATCCTGGTGGTACCTTGTAAGAATTACACAGTCCTGTCTTTACACACTTAGTTTATATTTGATTTAAGCCTCAACAGGCGACTGGGAAACAAAGCCCATTTTTCTTTGTCTTCTTGCATCTTTGTTCAACAGAAAAACATTATTAGTTTAGAGGCAAGCCGGTGCCTTTGTGTCAGGTGTGCTGGGTCAGTAACGGCGCTACAGTCTTTCTTTTTTAAGTTTTCCTCTGTGGAACATGCTCCCACTGTGGGAAGCTGTCACAGAGCCTGGTTAAGCCACTTTCACACACTGTTCACCGTGCACTATTATTTGTCCATTACTTGTAATTACCCATCACGATGACTTGGAATGTTTTCGAGGCTCAGTTGGCAAGCAGTTAGGATTATCCTGTTGAGGACTTTATATAATTACCCAGTCATTAAACAACACTCTCTGTGAAGACAAGCTGAGGGGGGGAGCGATTTGCCAATGGCTCCAATGGTCAATCTGTCTGTAGCGTCAGGTTGCTGAAGTAAGCTGTTCTCGTTATGCTGTATTGCATCCAAGGAAGTCGCTCTGAGACAAATGGCCAATAGTTGCGAAGATCAAACTAAATAAATCATCTCTAAAAAATTGTCAAAAATTAAACATTCAGTGTGATATTTAGTGATGTCTTGTACTGAAGTTGTAGATTATATAACTTGAATAATTTTCTCTGTTTAACATGCAGACTGCAAAAACAAGTAATCTCTGACTATGGCTAGTGATTGATTTATGGGTTCTGGACTCTTTAGTAAGGGCATATTAACCACACTCAGACTTTGTTTATTTGTTTATAAAGGATATTCATTAGTTGCTACCAAGGTAACAACTCGTCTTTCACTTTGTAGGTGACAGAAATGTTCATAAATGCTGAATGCCACCTGCTAAAAAAAGGAAAAAGAGGAGGAAGTCCGATGTGAGCACAGACATAAAGTGGATGGAACTACCTTGACATCTCCCAGTGGTCTATGGATTGTTAGTTTTAAAGCTGTACATTGGTTTTGCCCATTATGATGTTAGTTCTGGGGAGGCAGAGGTGGTCATTTTGGGGATGAGAGTAGGGGCTTTCTGAGCACAAAGGGCCATGAGTAAAGTAGTGGTAAACGCTGACTTAACGCTTATTTATGCGTGCTGTACATACGTTAATTGGTATGTCCGTTTCTAACATTGTCATGTGTTCCTGCCTTTGTACTTCCATGCGTCCTGTAGACTGGAATGAGCGTTTCTTAATCAATCCAGCAGAGGGCGCTGCTCTTAATTATCATACTGGCTGTGTGTCACAAAGAAGAATTTTTTTTTTTTTTTTGAGAAGGAGGAAGTCAATAATAACAAACATGGGTGATGACAGAGAAGACGTATGTAATGTAGATACTAATGTTACTATTGAGAAGGGTAGTTGTCATGAATATATTGGTAGCTTTTCACTAACTCACAGTCACTTGTTGACCCGTCTAGGTACAGATCTACAACCTCCCACAAAACGGACAGAACGATCTGTCTGTATCCATCTGTATTTTTAATGTAGAGTATAAATGAGCCCTTATTTGGAACAGGATCTGAATTTCATTTAAGTCAAACGGGCTAGGTGCAGCACACAGCGGGGCTCCGTTTCCGGCTCCAACTGATGACAGTAGAATTCCATAAGTCAATCGTCTTGCAAAGCTCTAATACAAATACGAGATGTTTGGAAATGTCATTTGAAAATGCCAAATGAGCTGTACCATGATACATGCTTGTACTGAACCATGAGGGGTGAACTGTTTAATACAACAGAATGACGTATACCGTTGCATTCCTAATTAGCATAAGTCAATAGGATAGAGATGGAGATGGTGAACAACAATTTACTCCCTCTTTACATGGAGACAGCTTGTTCTAATGTTAGAATTAGAATTAGAATAGTCTTTATTGTCATGTGTTGTGCAAAAAAAACAATGAGATTGGTGTGGCGCTCACCACCCACAATGCAAAAGGTCAAATCAGTGCAAACATACACGCATTGAATGTAAGCATACAAGCATCTAATGTAACAAAAATACAATGATTCTCAGTCGTTCACCCAAAATTCCCCTAAATATTATACACTGGTTCTTTAAGGTGTATATTAAACTTTTCAGACAGATGTTGTTTTGTGAGGTCTGATGATGAAGTTGATGATTATGACTGTAGAATATAAGCTCTAATTGTCCGGATTGTTTTGGATCAGGCTTGTGGTTTCATCTGAACGATGACAGATCTCAGCATAGATCTTTCGATTTACAGTTCCGCCTCTTTGGGTTTTACACAGCCGCTCATCAATCTTTACTGACGTGAGAAGAGATCTTTTCTGAGATAATTGAGGAGGAGAATGAAGAATACAATACAGCCTCATCAAAAACTGAAGTCTGCCCTTTTCAACTGTCTCTATATCATGTTTCAGCAACAAAGAAATCATGGCAGGGGGACAATCAGAGTTCAGATAGATAGCATGAAGACATTTGGAAAAGTGCTCTAGGCCACACTTTCTTGGACTAAACCACTCCCCTGCCCAAGAAAGGTTTCAAAGACCACGATTTGTTACAGCCTATGTAAATTCTCTTTATTTTTTTTTCTCCTTTTGAAGGTGCTTTTTTGCCCAAGGTGAAACTAATGTAAATTATTCAAGTTGTAGGAGAAAAAATGTTTTCATGGTTGATTTTGTCGAACATGTTCACTTATATCTCAAATACTAAAACGCTTGTGCCATTACAGTGGAGGAAGATGTTGATTAATTGCAAGTTTTGGTGTGTTTATGGGAAAAATCAGCAGAACATGTGTGAAAATTAAACCTTCCAATCAAATGTGCTTCATTTTACCTCGTGTTCTTTTAATGTTACCACTTGATTAATGCAATTATGTAAATATTCTGCTCCAGCTGCAAATCTTATTCAGTTAGTGAATCAAAATACAATAGCGGCTTGCTGTTTGATGGCCTTGAATATGCCAAAAAAGATAAATCAGTTGTAGACCTCACATGTAGATGTAACGTCTGATGGTGCTTTGCTACAGAGACTTTATGCCTGAGTTACATTCTCCTGCCAAATTAAACAAGTGTCAGTTTCTTATAAAAGGCTTTCTAGGGAAAAGTAGGAATCAGACATGTCTCTGAAATAACCTGGACTCATACGGAACAAAGAACCCAGTGTAGCCCGGAGAAATGTGTAACTGCACACAGTACAGGATACATTTTCAGATGGGCGGGATCTCATCTAGTACATTGCCCTGCTCCCCGGACCGGAGATGTCTTTGATATAACACCTTGGATGTTTTGTGAAAACCTGCTTAGATCAAAGATGTCTTCATTGTCAGCCTTTTTGCTTTGGTTTCACTATAAAACTGACAGGTCCAGGTAAAAAAAAAAAAAAAGAATCACTATATTTTTCCTCACTGCCTTCTGTTTATTACAGACAGACATGACTTGATTCACAGACTAGGCCATGTTAGTCCCATCGACTAAACTACTGTATGAATTGCCTGCTGCCTGTTTTTTTTTTTTTTTTTTTTAAGGCTTTGGGTTTTCGGAGAATTATTCATTTTTCACTGTCTATTTGGGATGCACAAGGAGTTTTATATTTTGCTTATTCAGTGCCTAAAATATTTTATTATGCCCTTAAAGTGACTGGCTGTCGGAGGTGCTCTGCTGCCCTCCTTTACAGATGCACTGAGATTGTCATCACCCACACACAGGAAGGGAAAAAAAAAAGAACTTGATATCCAGTATATAGACAGATGCTATGCCAAGGAAAGGACTGAGGAATGTGTTCGATTTAAGGATATAACATTTACTGGGCAGCGGCGCTATACACTGTTTGTGCCTTACATTATACAAGGACATAAAATAATCCTTTCAACTGCAAGATCAGAAATGATTTTAGTACAATTTCAGTTTTAGACAGCTTTATAATTATAGTGCCATACATATAATCCAACTTTTCCTTCCAAATTAAGCTAATCCAATTTTTCTTACTCAAAGCTGCTGCTGTGGAGATCATGTAGAAATCTAAAAGTTCTCTTCTGTTAAGATATAATGTTAAGATATCTTTTTATTAGTTGCATGTGTTTGCTATAATATCAGAAGTTTGGAGCAGAGATAGATTAAAACACCTTTAAAAATCCTTAAAGGTGAAACGTGTGCTATTTTGTAATTATAATACAGGGGTTATATACTGTATTTTGCTAACTTGGGCACATAATATTTCCAATAATGATGAATATGATGTAACTACTGCGTTGACTCTTGGGAATCCACGGATTCTAGAAGCAGTAGAGTTGATAAAATGGGCAGCAGACTTTTTTTTTTAGAAGTTTGCCATAACTTGAGTAAAAGTGAACTTTCTGAGTGTTGGTGTCAGTGATGATAGTTGGTTATTCATAGGGACCATATATATATTTGTTTTAAGGGCTTTACATCACTACAGTATAACTTTATGGCATTGACATTACTTGATCTGTGCACTTAGAGACCTGTAGCCTGAAAACAAAATATTTTAAGATTAAAATGCAAATAATTTTTTGAAAGAAATGACTTTTTACAACAATGTGATGTATAAATTGTTGTTGAAATCCAGAAATGTAAGAGTTTTAAAAATTTGTGTGTAGAGATCATGGTTCCTTAGGGAGAAAATGTGGGTGTCTGTTAAATTCACTGAGAAACCACCTGTCAAACTAACTGCTGTCAATCCATAACTGTACATCCTATCTCAAAAATTGTGACAGTGAGGTTTGTGGAGAGTCTTCTGAACATATCAGTGTAAAATAAATGTGGAAAAAGTCAGAATTGAAGAAGCAGTGATCATGGGAACATGAAGTTAGTCAAACATATTAGTGACAGAAATGTAACATTGGAGTGAATGTGGAAAAAAATGGCACTCTGTATGCTTAGAGGCTTGTAGATCAAAAATAAAACATTTTAAAATTAAAAAATAGACAATATAATTTCCCTCAGATCTGGGACTCTTTCATTGCATGCATAGCAAGAACAGACATGCCAATGACAATGGACCTATAACATGGAAAATTGTAACCCCCAGTGTACAACTCAACAGAAATGTCTTTTGTAAAACTTGTTTATATATTTGAAATAAAATAAAATAAAGTGAAATATGATTTACTAACCTGATCTCCAACCAAGAAATGAAACAATGTAGGTGGGGGGGATGGGAGTGGTAGTGAGGTTGTTTTGATTTGTTTGTATAACACATGCAATATGATTGCGTGCCATGTGTGAAAATAATAAAGAGTGTTGGTTTAAAAAAAAAAAAAAAGTGAATAGCATTTTAAAAAAAAGACTTTTTCTAACATTTTGATGTATAAATTTTCCTAAAAATCGCAGAAATGTAACAGTTATGAAGAGCTGTTACTAGATTTTCACTGAGTTAGAGTGGAGACTATTTCAGCCAATCAGCCGTCACCATTTCGTTCCCCATGTATGTGTATGGGGTTTGGTGTATCATGCTGTTGTGGGAAAAAACAACTAATAACTCAAGAAGTATTTCATTAAGCAGTTTTCACCAGTCTGATCCTTGACCCAACATACATAAGTACTCCAGAAGGGTAAAGGTTAGCTCTGTCCAGTTTTTCCATCATAAAGCTGATATACACACACATGCATGCACACGGAGGCCACTCAGCTTTTTATATATAGATGGCTCGTTTCCTTTTGTGACCTTTCAGTTGGTCATATTGCTACTAATGTTACTAGTAATAATGCGAATAAAACTTAATTTTTTTTTTTTAATTTTATCTATAACTTGTATTTCTTGCTGAGTCATGTCATATATTTATCTGCAGTGTTGGTAAAAGCAGCTTCCTTGATCAGGCTACATCTTTTGTTGCTATCTGTCCTTGATTTAAAGACCTGTTGCAGCAGAGATTGTATACCGCGTAGTTGAAGCTTTTCAGTCATGCTTATAAAAGGCCTATGGATGCCGCTGGACCAAAACATAAATGAATATAAATCTGTTTTTTTTGTCAATTGCCATCCTCCCATCAGAACTGTTAGAGGGTTTTAAAGTGTAAGGGATTAGTGAACCACAGCAGTAGATTTTGTCATAGTGTGGTGCTCTTTAAACAGTGGACTTCGATTCCCACTGCTCCTCTTCCCATCTTAGTTAACCTTGGATCATGGTTAACAGAGCAAAAATTGATCCCCAGCCGTGGTGTGTTTGTTTACCCCCTCCAGCCTGGAACAGTGACTCATAGGTCACTCTCACATCAAGTCAGAGAAGTTTCAGTTTGACAGAGCCACAGCAAAGTGCTTCAAAATGGCCTGTAAGTGGATTGAGCCACTGTGGTGTCTCCAGGTGGGTTTTGAGCTGCTGTTCTGAAGTAGGTTATTGATCCAGTACTAACATTGTTTTTATCTGTTCTGTGTTTAGGCAAATGTTACGATTATGCTTCAAATAAAGAACAAAATCTGTACTGTCTAATTTGTAGCATTTCTAATTAATATATAAATCATATTCAGTAGAAAAGCCCATGGTTTCAATGTAATCAAGATCACAGATTCTGATTTGGTGACAGCCGTGTCATTCATGGATAAGTTCAGTTGGGCTCCTAAGTTTACATACCCTGACAGAATACACATGGCACGGTCTTAGATGTTCCACCATGATAATGATTCAAAATACAAGGCCAAGTCAACCTGTCATTGACTACAGCAGAAAACAGTGAAGTTTCTGGAGTGTTCATCTCAATCTCCTGACCTCAATATCATTGATCCACTTTGGGGAGGTCTCAAACATGCAGTTCATACAAGAGAACCCCAAATCTTAAAGGAACTGAAGGTTTTTTACCAAGAAAAATGGGCAGCTTTACCATCTGAAAAAATAAAGTGCCTCATCCACAACTACCACGAAAGACCTGAAGCTGTCATTGATGTTAAAGGGGCGGGGCCAATACAGAGTATTACATACTAGGGTATGTAAACTTTGGATCAACGTCATTTAAATAGTTTCTGTTGTCAGTTGGACTTAAAAAGAACAAAGACATTTGTTTGAAAATAAGTGGCTTCACCCAACCAATAACCACGAGTGAAAGAAAAGTTTTTGTGTTATTATTCATATTCTCTGAAAAGTGGTCAAAGAATCACACATTCTGCTAGGGTATGTAAACTTATGAGCACAACTGTAGATGAATAGGTGGATAGATACAGTGTTCAGCATAAATGAGTAGACCACAACAATTTGTCACAAAACCTTTTAGTTTTTTGAGAATAAACATTTTCTATGGAACACTATACAAAATATCATGTTCTCAGTTAAGGAAATGTTCTATAAAACTCATTTTTGTCCAAATGTTTGGACAGTGTGTTATGTTATGTTCATTGACATATTGATTAAAATCTTACTTTTCAAAGGGTGTGTACTCATTTATGCTGAACACTATAGATGGATAGATAGATAGACAGATAACCTTATTGTCTGTTCCAAGTAAAAACAGAAATTTCTCATTTGTTAGTTGTTGTGAGACAAAGTTTGATAGCCACACTCAGTATTAAAAACATCCCAACACCCTACTGGCGAGAGTTTAGTTAAAAAAATTTATTACGGTTCTTTATAACATCCAAACAACAGTTTTGTAGAAACTTAAATACTTTTACTTGCTAGAGGGGTTGCAGGGACACTGAAGTAAACCATAGTCACATTTTTTGGTTTTGTATGAAAATGCCAACATTTTGGAAAGATTTTGGAATAAAAACAGACTAGTTTTTTGGGTTTGAAATTACAGTAACCCACTTTATCACTATTATTGGGAGATCTTCTTGAAGATTTGACAATCAGTGATGGGTACCTTTTAAAAATCTTTAGTGCTGTGGCAAAAAAAGCAATCGCCTGAAAATGGCTTCAACTTGATCCACTGGTGCCGGAGGACTGGTTGAGAATTGTTGATGAAGTTCATAAAATGGAGAGATTGTCATTTACGCTGAGGCTGCAGGATGAACTTTACACAATAAGATTGGGTGAATGGATTGTTTTTTTTAAAGGCAATTAATGTGTGGTTTTGTCGCGTTGTCCGATGAGGTGTTATACAGACCGCTGCTGTAAAAACTTAATTGGATAACTTGATATTTCATGACTGTAACCTGCTTTATCATTATTATTGGACTGTGACTGTTATCTGATGCTGATTGTCGTTTGTTATGCTCTGTATGATAACATTTTAAATAATTAATAAAAACTGAATGTCAAAAAACAAACACCCCAACACATCAGAAACACAGTACAACAGATAAAAACAAGTAAAACACATTAAATAACTTGACACACTAAAAATACACTACAGTCTATTTTGTTAACAGCAGCTATTGCAGCTCGGAAGAAAGATTTTTTTGTAGGCGTTTTTCCCTGGCCAGTGGGGTTCTGTAGCATCTGCCTGATGGCAGCAGCATGAAGGAAGAAATATCAAATAATTGCATATTTATACATATAAATACATAACAAAAGTGAAAGGTTTTAAACATAGAACTGAATGCAAGGCCATTGGTTGATCAGGTGGTGCAGTGGTTTCCCTGCAGCCTCCAGAACCTGCAGATGCTTTGTTTTCTGAAACAACTATGAAGAGATCAGATGAAGCTCGGATTATTTCAGATTAAATTCATAAACAGACCCATAGCGAAACAATTACTTTGGCCATTTTGCTCTTTAGCTCTTCTCTTCAGCTATTAAGTGTAGGATATCTGTGTGTTTATGCCTCACAGAGCTGCAGTATATATATAGAATCGCAGAAAAAAAAATTAGACTACTCGTGTTTTCTTCAGTTTCTTGTTCATTTTAATGTCTGGTACAACTAAAGGTACATTTGATTGGACAAAAACTAATGATAACAAAAATAGTTCATAAGAGTTTAATGTCAGAGCTGATATCTATCCATTTTTCATGGTTTTCTTGATAATAACCCACATAAGTTCATACATCAATATCTATGACATTGTACTGACAAAAACAGTGCTTTTAGGCATTCCATGTTTTCTTTTCTGTTTGTTTTATTCACATGATACACACAGGAGTTGGTACTTGATTGCATAACCATTGTTTTTGATGACTTTAGATGGTCTAATAATTTTTTCTGAGACTGAATGACAGAAACCTGACCCACCCATCACACACAGACCAACACAGAGGGCACTCTGCAGGACGGAAAATTGCAAAAATGCATCATTTTGCTGTAAGGCATTCTTTAATCCATTTACCCATCCCCAGCTAGAAATGAACATATTTGGACAAAAGTGCAGAACTCTGGGGTGAGGGGTGAGCTAAAGCTAAACATTTCCTTCCACTTAAGTTTCTAAAACATGTAAGAAAAAATAGCATTTGATCATTTTTGTAAGTCTTAAATATTAACAACAACTACAGTCGGGATGTCTGTGAAAGGAAAGACATTTAATTCAATAAACAGTAGCTCTGAATGTCCAACACAGGAAATGAACATCTGTAATCAAAGCATGACATGATAAACATCAAGACCTTTTATGAGCACTAGACATGTATGAATGCATCAACCAGCAGAGCCAGCTGAATAAATGAATGAGAGCAGAATGACTCAGAAAACATTACTGACTTGGCATTTTTAGAGAGAAGTCAAATGTTATTCTATTCCTACTTTTCCACCTGCAGCATCAACCCAGCCTTTTTAGCATTTCCAATGAAGGAAATGCTATCAGGCACTATCGTACCACTTTTCTTTTGCCAGAATTTGCTTGATTGGCTTTAACTTGGCGTGACTTTTTGGCCTTTCCACTGCATAACTACAGTGACTACCGGGTGCTATCAGAGAAAATCTGCTTTCACCAAGCTTCTGAGCAAGCTGCAGTAAAACTATGTGGTGTAAAATCATCAAGATCACAGATTGGTCAGTCAGAAAATGTTGCTCAGTATTTGTCTGTGTATGTGTGTCGTCATGTTGTGATGTGGGAGGCCAAACCAGTGGGAAATCACTCAGAACATCAGAGCAAATTTTCAGTTAGGTGTTATCTTAATAAATTCACAATTTATTTGAAATATACACAACCACATTCTCACCAGAGAAAAAAAAAAATCTTAACATAATGGTTTATATCAGAATTTCTTGTTTGGAGTTTTAAGTTTCATCCTCCGCTATTGGTGAATTGTTTTTAGTTGCAGTTGCACTGAACATGACCGCAAGGGAGGAATATACCTGCAATAAAAGTGCAATGCCAACCCATGCTGAGCTGACACTGGTAATAGAAAAGCAGCACCAGATAGTATTTTTCATGACACCTTTGCCAAAGTGAGAAAATAAAATGTGGAATAAAGCCATGAGGATCACATTTGTTGGAATCAGAATCATCAAGTATGTTAAGCGTGTTATCACAATGTGATATACGAAACTTCAGAAAACATTGCAAGAAATTGCAATTAACAGCTCTACATTTCCATATACACCACTGTTGTGTCATCTGTTGTAGGAATGCAACGATTATGGATTTTGTTGGTCTGATTATTGTTCAAGGAATAATCACGGTTTCAGGAATATCACGATTATTATGAATTGACTGATTTCAGTGTTGACTGAAGTTAATGTTCAATATTTAATTACATTAATAATTATATATGTATAAATAATGTTACTATCATTAATACAAGACTATATTTATTGATCTCCATTGGAAGATGAGAGTAATAAACTAAAGTTACATTGTCATCATCTGTATTCCACACCTATTTTAATTTTTAAATAATAAATTAACATTTTTTTTTTTTTTTTTTTAAATCAAATTTTCTGACATGATGTGGCCTAGGACAATTCTGGATGTTACTTTATCATTTTTTTGTTATTTAACATTGTATAAAAAAAAGTAACATTAAATGTCACTGAATATTGCATCATACAGCGTAATTCTTCCATAGACTGACATTACGCTGCATCGGTGCAGTTTTGTTTGTTTATCTTACACTGAGTTCAACTCTCACTGCTACTCTACTGATCGTGACACATTTAATTCCTTACTAATTCCTTTTCATGAAGTAACTCACAACTAACATAATGTAACTGATTTATTTAATATGTATATGACCGTTACTTAAGTATTGCCATTTTTCGACGCAACTTTTTTTACAGCAAGTTTTGCTTGTTGGGGATCCGTCATCTTCGATTACGCCCTCGCTGGTCTTGGTGTATCCAAAATGCTCCCACACTGCTGACTTGAGGCACTTACTTGGTGGAACCAAAGTCTGGCTCTGTGTTCCCTCTTCCATGATGTTAGAGAGATATGTTAGACTATGCTCAGAGTAACAGTGCTTTAGTTCATGGGTTCGAGTCTTGGGTCACTGTGACATTGCAACATCTCCTAAAGATTACCCAAAGTGTCTCCTCTTCTTGGATAAGGCCAGCGCCTCTTCTACTGTGAGACGCCAACAGAGACACCACTGCTGACGTCATTTCTGGAGTTATCAGCATTGTTTATCAGCATGTGGAGACTGCCATGTGTCAGGAGGAGTGTTAGCAAACGCTTACCTAATGTTGTTTAGGTACCTGGACCAATGATGAAACCCGATGGTACAACACATGTCATTTATGTTTAGGTACCTGGACCAATGAGCGAAGACTCATATGTCGTCAATGTTAGGACACTTGGACCAGTGAATTAGGACATTAGAATAGAATAGAATAGAATAGAATAGAATAGAATAGAATAGAATAGAATAGAATAGAATAGAATAGAAT
>JAPTGZ010000003.1:7358492-7370522 GCA_029814645.1 Fowleria isostigma
TTTATAAAAAACATTAATTTTGAAATTTTAATTTTTTTTTCTTTTTTCAAAAATGTTTTTAAAAATATTAATTATAATAATAATAATTAGGGGTGAGTATTAGCAAGAACCTCACGATACGATACACATCACGATACTTGGATCACAATACGATAGTATCACCATATATCATGATATCACAATATTGTGATATATTGCAATATTCTACACAGTTGACTAAGAAAAAAATAGAGGTAATGTCAATGTAAATCACACAGTACTTCACAAAATTGAAAGGACAAATTAAGTCAAAACTAATTTATTGAAAACAACTTTTCCATTTTATTTTTGAAATAATGAGTTAGATGCAGTGATACATACAATACATACACTTAACATAAAGGGCATCTCTTAAAGTGCATTAAAACATAAATTGAATCACCTTTGTCACTTCCACTACCGTGAATTAAACTAATGTTGCAAAGAAATTATTTTTGTTTTTCCAAAAAATCAATATTAAGGGTTGAAATATCGATATTATATTAGAGGTCAAAGTATCGCGATATATTGCTGTATCGATATTTTTTTCACACCTCTAATACTACATTTTTCCGAAGTTTGCCGAAGTAGTGACGATTGTAGCCACTGGAAAAACTACATATTCCATGAGTAGCCCTAGTAACATATGTATGGGTTGTTCCGTTGGCGTCCAAAGGGGGGAAGAGTTCCATTATGTCATGACAGCTGTGAGACGACATCGAAAACATCCCATCTACGACCTGTCCGACCCCGGTGAACTCGTCCTCCGGTTGGACTCAACACTTCACTGCTTTGTCGCCGTTTACAGAAAACTCAGTTGTATCTTTGTGTGTTTTGTTAATCACAGTTTTTTTTTTAGTGCAATTAAAATCCCAGAATGTTTACTTTTAATGATCGTCGGGTCAGCGCCTCCAGTGCAGCTGTTTGGAAAGTAGAAGAAACACTTTAAAAACATAAAGGCTGTTCCTTTACTGAGCTACTTTAAATAAGACACTTTGAAGAAATCGTGACTTACTTTTTAGTCGTATTGAATTATATTACATTTAGTACCTTTTTTTTTTTTTTCCCAACAAACTATTTGGAAGCCCGTTCTGAATCGGCGCCTGTGTCCAGTGGAGCCTTGAAGTGTACTTGTTATGAAGACGGTGTCTAAGCTACGCCTACACGGCCAATACGTATTCAGTGGTATGTGGTGTGTCAGATATGGTACTTGAATCCTAGATATGTCAACGGTCTGTGTCCTAAAGTCGTGACTGCGGTACTAAGTGAGGGTGTGACGATGAGTGAAATGATTTAACATACATTCAGAGATGTTTTATTCTGTGTGAGAGCAGCAGAGGATTCTGGGTAATGCAGTGGGGGGGCAACAGATGTGAAGAAATCATAGATCTAGTTTTGGACCATCTATTCTTATGACAATTGAGAGGTTATTAAAGGTCACACATTAAAAATAAACAATATTTTTCTTAAATCACTGATGGTTGTTTTTTATTGATATTGTACAAAAATACTTTTAACTCAAGTTCTCTGAAAACAACAATTTCCATCGATGTGTCGTCATTTCCTCTACTTGTTCAGGCTAGCATTAGCCTCAGCGCATAACTGCCTCATACACAAATGGACAAAAGTAATGGGACGGTGCATTCAGGGGTTTCTTTTCTAACAGTTTTGGGAAACAAATTTATGGCATATCGTACAGTGGCAGGAAAAAATTATTAGACCGCCCTATGTTTTCTTCAATTTCTTGATCATTTTAATGCCAGGTACAACTAAAAGTACATTTTTTGGACAAATATAACAAAAATAGCTCATAAGAGTTTAATTTCAGAGTGATATCTATCCATTTTTCATAGTTTTCTTGATAATAACCAAAATCACACAAGTTTTTACATCAATAGCTATGGCACTGTACTGACAAAAACAGTGCTTTTAGACATTCCATATTTAAATCACATGATACACAGGGGTTAGTACCTAATTGAATAACCATTGATGAATTGATGGCCAAACAATTTTTTCCACAACTGTATTTTATATTGTGATAAACATCATATTGATTATTAATACTGATATTTATTTCCCACATAATCATGAACAGAACATCTTAGAGCTGTAGCCATATTTTTCTCCATATAGTTTATAAGCATTAATATTTTCTTAAAGTTTAAAGGAGATTTTTAAGTGAGATGTTAAGAAAGTTGATGATTAGTTGTGTTAGAAAATTATTAGAGCATGAAAAATATGGAGCATTAGAACACTGAAAAGATGTTGAACGGTGCGGTCTATGTGGACCGAGACATGAGTAAAATGATAGAGAATGAAGGCGGCTGAAGATCTGCTCTCATACCAGTTGTCGGTGGATGGGGTTTGCATTATGCCTTGTGCACATTTGACGACACTCCCACCGACGAATCAGAGGCCGGCAGTGAAATTTCAGTTCTGACTCAGCCTGGATAGAACCAGTCCGAAGGTGGTACGAAAAAAGCAGTAGGGGTACCAGGTACAACCCCCAGCGGAAAAGCGTTAAAAACGAGTAGATGAGTCAAGCTGTGCTGGAAAGGTGCAGCAGAAAAGGGGCGTAGGTGTCAGCCCTGTCGTGAGCTGGTGACTCGTCCAGGGTGCACCCGCCTTCGCCCATAAATAGTTGGGATAGGCTCCAGCGACCCCGGTGAGGGTCAAGTGGGTTCAGATGACGAATGAATAAACGTTTTGTCGCCCAGACCCCAGTTAGAAAAGAAACCCCTGAATTCAACGTGTCCCAGTACTTTTGTCCATTTGTGTTGTCCTATAAGGCTAACTATTTACAAACAAAAGAGAAAAAAACAAACAATAAATAACTTAAAAGTTTCTTCAATATCTGAGACAAAAACTAAAACAAATGTAAAGCGTACGGCGATCCAAAGGCACGTTCCATTAACGCTCGTCCTCCAGTGACCACACGCCAACGTTACCGTCCACAGTAGAGTCCAGACTCCTCAAACTGGACACGGTGGACAAACAGACGCTCTTCCGTACCATCTCAACTGAATCGACCTTCACGACGAGCTCTGGTCATGACGGCTGGGACTGGACAGCGGCGCTCCGTTTGGAGACGACTCTCTCAAACTCTTCTCTACTCAGGAGGTTTTCCGTTATGCTCTTACTTTCTTCAAACTTGGGCAAAATGACAGCGATGTATCCTTCAGTGAACGGCTGCAGAGAACAGACACAATCAGAACTGTCACGTTATGATTGGTTTCTTCTATTTATCCATATGAACAAAAATATTGCAGTGATAAGAACTTTTATATGTCCGTCAGTTTGTGTGTTTATAAAGCACTTTAAAACAACCAGAAGAATAAAAGCACCAACAATAAAGTTAGTCAAAGCATTAAGAAACAATAAAATCAAACAAAACAAATTAAAATAAAAAAAACGAACAAAATGTCAACATTTCAAGAGTGTCAAAAAACCAAAGAGAACAGGTGAGTTTTAAGAAATGATTTAAAAACAGGCACTGAGAGGACTGTCTAATATGCAAAGACCATCAATATTTATTTTACAATTAACGGTTTTTGGTTCTGAGGAAAACTTGAAGCAACAAGATGTTTTTTGAAACTTTTATTTATGTCCAGAAAATCACCAACAACAAAGAACATTTAAGAAATGAAGAGGCAGAACATTCAGAGTAATTATGTGGTGATAAAACTTCTATTGAGCATCAGAATATGAAACTTAAAAGACAAAAAGTGATAATCACGCAATAATAATTTAAAATTATTGAATTTTATTTAACTCTATTGTAGTATTTTATAAAATCAAGGAAAAACTAATTAATGTTCCAACTTCTCAGAAATACCACTTCTATCAACTGCAACTTTGAGTTAAACTGAGATAATTCAAATAAATGTAGAAGAGTCAATTACATATAATGGTCGCACCACATGATATTTGATGAAATGGACATCATCGGACAAAGTTTGCTCGTATATAATGAGAGAAATACGACTACAAAAGCTTTGCAATTTTTCACAGAAATACAAAATCATTCCAAATAGGGCAGAAAATAAATTTTAATAGATTTAAAATAATTTAAAAACAGCAGTCATGGCTGGACGGTCGCACCACATGATATTTTGACACTTTAAATTACAGAAAAATTGCAAATAACTCCTGATTTTAGAAAAGTTGAAGTGACTACATATATTGGACAGATACTACATATAGATTGTATAGTTTTGTACATTTAAACCTTTTTTAACTTTAAAAAAAATACCGCCGGACAGAATATTTAGGCGTCACGTCACTGACGCAGAAACATGTTACATGGTTTCTGCAGGTATCGGCAAATCTAATGTAATGCTTTTCAGTGCTCTTTTTAATGTCACTTTAAACAACTTAATGGCCATGTCCAACTGTACATTTATTTTTTACGCTGTTATTCCCAACACTGGTATATATATTTAAATAAAACTTCTACTGAAACTTGCATTTTCCCATTTTTCTGACATTTGCTAATATTTCCTCTGCTCTTTCGCCACAGAACGTTGCATTTTAAGCATCTGGTGTTGTGACTTTGCACACCAGCCGTAAACAATATCCAATTAAAGGGTTCTGCCTGTCAATCATCACACTATACTTCCGATGAAAATTATTAAATGTTTATAAAATCAGAAAAAATCATGAATAACAGTGTTTTTTCCCCCCCATCCAGTGTATTTATTAAACTTTTTAATGCATCTGGACACCAAATTTAATGCTTTTTAATACATTTAAGACCTTAATTTTCATAAAAATCTACTTAATGACTTTAATGCTTTTCGATGACTGTCGTAAACCCTGTGTTAATAACATGACAGGCGGTTTAAGTAGGTAAAAGTCCACATTCATGCAAATACTAAATAAAAGATACTATAAAACATTGAAATTATGCATAACTGTTTAGTATATAAAGCATTAAAGTATACTGTTTCCTCCCCCCAAAATTACCTTTTCAAGCAAAAGAGCAGGTCTTTCCAAAATATTCTCATTCACCTCTAGCAGACGGCCTCGAATGCAGCTGAAATGGGAAAAAAAAATAACTAAATGAATGACTTATAATGCTATAAAAGTAGAATACAGTTAAAACTCACGCAAAAAGTAAATCTAGAGAAACCATCAGCTGTCTCACCTGTATATTGTATATTCACTGTCGTCTGTGCATGTTATTCGGCACAAAGGTGCAAAATCAGTGAGGAACTGCCCTCCCTGTAAAAGCAGGAAAAGACTTGTATGATCACAAGGCATGAACAGATGTGACATGTGCACATGTTCTTGTATTTACCCGTTTGGATTTCCCAGACACTTTATTGTTGAGTCGACTGCATCCATTACTGATCTGATAGTTGATACTTTTAATTGTCCGTCCGTCCTGTAGGATTGGATGTGTCTCTGCTAGAGTGATCACACAGAGTCTGCAAAACACAAAGGTTTTGTAAAATAAATACATCATCTTTGTTCGGGTCAAGGTCAAGTTAATTTATATAGTACATTTAAAGTAAGTAAGCTTTATTTATATAGTACTTTTCACAAACAGGAGTCATAAAGTGCTTTACAGTGTAAATTACAAGCCATTCACACACACACTCATACACAGTGAGCGATTGCTGCCATGCAAGGTGCTACCAGAACCCACTGGGAGCAATTTAGGGTTCAGTGTGTTGCCCAAGGACACTTCGACATGTGGACAGTTTTTGAGGCGGGATTCGAACTGCCGACCCTTTGATCGTTGGACGACCCGCTCTACCAACTGTGCCACAGCTGCCCCAAACAAAAGTAACAAAAGCTGCCCAAAGTGCTGTATAAAAAATATAAGTAAGTGTGGGAATCAAGGTTTCCAGTTGTTTAATTCCTTGGAATCAATTAACCACCTGCTTAACTATTTTACTTATCGATTCTGCCTTTGTTGCACATGTGTGATGATGTCAAAGGTACACTAGATTGTTTTGGTTTAGAACATATAAAAAGAGGTGATGACATGCACACCCAGTTGCTAAAAAAGTGTGCAGGAACCTAAAAAAAAAAGACAGACTTAATTTAAAATGGAGCCAACATGGCATCGAGGCAGGAACATGCCAAAGTAGGCTGTATTTCACATGAAAAGATGACACCAGGTCCGCCTGTAACACTTGCAAAGCTTCCATTTCTTCAAAGGGGGGAAATATGTCAAATATGAGAAAGACATTTGTCCACAGAGCATGACATTCATTTGCAAGAACGTCACATATTTGATACATTACTTAGCAACAATTGTGAATCTAGCGGTAGAAAAAACACCATGGCGTCATCCAACTTTAGGTCTGTGGGGGGAGGGGCAACAAAACGTCCTGCCCCCTCAAATAAAAGTTTTTTAAGGTAGGGAAAAGGACAATGAGGTCCACCACAATGGGAGACATGGAGGAATTAGTAAAGCATCGTAAGTTTCACTTTAACTTTGCACAGTCGTATGGTGTGACCACCCCCATATACAGTTTTTGTACATACTTTAGAAGTTATTTTCTTTTCAAACCTGTTTATACTCTTTTATTCCTTCACCCAATGACAATCGATAAGAAACTGATTTGATAAGCAAAATTGATAATGGAATCGGAATAATTAAATTCTTAGCAATTCCCATCCCTAGATATAAGTAATATAGATTGTATAATTAACTTGTAAGAATAAGAATAACATATGCCACAACAGATACAGAATAAGTAAGATAAATAGGATAGAAAATCTAAAATACAATCAGATTACAATGAAGACTACAAGTCTAATATTAGGTTTACAACCTACATCTACTGCATCACCAAAAAAAAAGAGGCATTTTTACAATTATAAAATATGAACTAAAATATTGCAGTGATATGAATTTTTACTTATCAGTCAATTTGGATAATTGTAATAAATTTCCAATCAATATTTAATTTGTATTGCCATACTGACAAATAGAGATTTTGTCATGAATCACATTCACTTCTTATCAATGTGATTCATGTGACGGTGGTGAAGAGGGCAGGCAAGGAGACGAGAGGAAACAAAACGTTGTGGTACAAAATGTAGAACGAAAGTGGTCTGGAACAACACATTAATATCAGCTGTGGTCTTGATGATGTAAGGTCTTTGGTACTATTACCTGTTCGAATGCTGCAGGATGCAGTGGTCCTCACACGGTTTCCCCTTCATATCTGTTTGTTTGAAGAATAAATTACATTTGGCATAAACACGAATTACACATGTTAATAATTTAAGGACAAAGTAACATTCCTCTATCTGCTATATCTTCTATCTATTTTAAACACTGAAGTTAGCTTAGCCGCCCAAGTGCTAACATGAATTCCAGTGTGGAGCTGTATTTACCGGCTCTGTACCATCGTGTGTAATATCGGTCAATAACTGAAGGCGCCTTTGTTTCCGGGTCTGTTTCCTCCACGCTATCCATCAAAAAACTGTAAATGTTAGAGTAGGAAAAAAGTCTAGACTGTGAGCAGCATGGAATACAGTACCTACTTTACTACACGGACAGTAAATTGTGACGCACCAAAATTGTCCGTCACTGAAAATGTTCCGGAGTTACAAAGCGTAAAGTGGTTCCGGTGGGTTTGTTAATTCAGATGAACAGGGACGATTTTACGTTTTCTCGTAATTACGAGCTAATGATCTCGATAATTCAGAAAACAGAGCCATTTAAAAAAAAAAAAATGCATTAATTTTTTCTCATAATTACGAGATATCTCGTTAATTGAGAAAAAAACAGCCGATTTTATTTTTTCATGTCAATGCTTCCGTATTGTGCAATATAAATGCGAAATTATGCCGTTATTAAAAAACAAAAAACAAAAACAGTTTAATAGGATAGAAGTTTTTCCTGTAAGAATTTATCAAGTGAATAAAAATCTAGGCTTATACTCAATACAGAACAGTGGACCTTCAATACAAACAATACTAAAGATTCTTTATTGTGCCAAGAGAAAAATAGACAGCTGTCGTTTTGAGTTCCGATTCAACAGGTGGCTCATTCCTGTGATATAATGTCTTTGATATTCTTTTTTTCTTTTTTTTTTTTTTTACTTACAATCTGTTTTATTTCTACGGACTAAGTAGGATTACTTTTGTTCCATGTTTGAAAAACAAAACTAAACATTGATTTAGATTACTCTAAAATGAGCTGCATGTTTAGGTCTTGTGTGGAAGTAAATCTGTGCCATCAGATATTGACTAGTTGTATTTCACTTTTTTTTTTATCGTTGTATCTTGTTATTTGATTTTTTTTTTTATATAGTTGAGTTTGTTTTTTAAATAATGATTGTATTTCATAATTTGAATATAGGATAGGGTACAGGTCATGCAATATAGAAAAGTAACACAATATATGACTGACCAGGTAATATAAATCAATATCCTGTTTTGGTTGTGTAAATGTTTTGTGTGTGGTGAAGTGTGTGTAATGCAGGGGTGGTGAATGTTGTAATGTTGATTTCTCAAAAAAAATCAGGGGTATGACAAAAGATAATAATTAATTAACTGAAAATAAGTGAGCGGAAGAGAAAAGAGAAAGAAAGAAAAAGGAGGAAAATGGGGACGGTAATGAAATACATAGGTAAATAGATAAATGAAAATAACCAAATGAGATTAAAAGTACAACTTATCTCATTATGATGTCATCAATGTTAATGCTGTTGTTGGTGCCCCTGATGTCACACCTCTTGCAATTATTTTTATTAATATGTCAGTAACATGTCAGTTCCAGTAGTTCCACTTGAATACTTTTTCTTTAGATTCCAGAATTCTACAGAATAAGGTGTTTTATTTTTAATCCCTATAAAGTTATTTGAGAACAATCCAGTCCTATTTTGAGCTTACTGGGGTCTAAACTTTACATTTATTTATATATCCAGTTTGTCTATGGTAACTGTTGAACTCTGAACCTATTTACCAGCGTCCCCATTTGTTTCCTCATCCTCCACTAGATGTCAGGCTGCTGCTGAGTACAACCACACTGAAGGCTCAAACGTAATCGAGTGATTTCATAAAAATAAAATGTCAAATTGTTATTTATTGAAACAGGATACATTTACTCTGTATCCAAAGGCCCTTTCCATATCTATTAAACTGGTGTTGTATCTCCAGTGTAACGTAAATTTCTTTTAAGTTTTTACTCCTGGCTCCACTGAACTATAATAATACTAATAAAATAATACTGGGCTACTTTTGGAACTTCCAATTCATTTCCACACGTTTAACTATGTGTTATATTTTTCACTAGTTCTAATGATTCTTACAGATGAAAAGCATGAGCGTTTGGTTGCTGATCTACATCCCAGTGGATAATGCAACGATGACAGCAGACAGAGATGGGATGCAGGAATGAAGCAATGTTTCCCTCCCTGTATCTGACAAATAGGACCCCTCTGTGACCCAGACCCTTCACATACCAAACATATCTGGCCCTGCGTCTTAACTGTGCAGCGTGTAGACTGTGCTGAGGGAACTTCTTTTTTTTTTTGTTTGGTTAAGTGGCATCGGCATGAGGCGGATTAAGTAATGATGACTTCATCTTGCACATATAATTAAAGCACGGAGTTCAAGAGCAAGTGGCGGGAGGCTCAGCTGGAGCTCTGGGGCACAATGAGTTTTCCACGTATCTACTTACTCACCACTACCAGGACCTGGAAAGTTCTGCAGTTAAGACGTATCGTGATGACTTTTTCCATTACTCCCCCTTCTGTGGTAGACTGGAGCCTGTGATTAATTCAGAGTTGAAACACAAAACTGGTTTTGCAAAGAAGGGGATGCAAAGTTTGTGGCTGTAGCATCAGAAAGTCAGTCATGTTATAACCAAGGCTATTGTTGAGGTCCAAGAGCTTCACTATGGGTCATTAGAAATGTCCCACAGCAAACTCATATGACATTTGACATACAGTAGCTCTTCAGTCAATGTCACTAACATCCAGGAAACTCAATGTAGGAGCTTTTTGTCTGTTTAGTTTTTTTGTTCAAAGTTAATTTACTTTTTGGCAAACAAGGGAAAAAAGCCTAAGGCCCTCTCTTTAAATATTAAAATGCCTTTATTAACATGGCATGGTCATGAGTAGACCTGTTTTTTAGGTCTAAACATGATCGAGCCATGTTACGTAATAAAGGCATTTTAATATTTAAAGAGAGGGCCTTGGGCTTTTTCCCCCCGTTTGCCATCCTTTTGAGTCCATTTTCCCAAAGTGCACCTCAAACAGACACATATTTGGGTCCTAGAAGCATTCCTTACCAGGATTTTGTTAATGTATTTTTTGTTTACTAATTTAGTATTTTTGCAAATTGTTTATTTTGGTTTGTTTACCCCCATAAGGACCCAGTGTGACATTTGTGCTACTTCTCAAATAATTTTTTTCTCAAATTTAACTGCCCTTAAGTGTTTTTTCACCATTTAAAAATCAGGTATTTTCTAATATTTAATTCATTGATCACGTCGGTGTTCATAAGAGTTTTATGTAAAGTTGAGTTATTATATCAAAAACTGAGAAAACTGAAGAAAAAGGGACTTTTTCAGCAAAATTTGTTATTAACTGGACATAAACTCATTGTGTCCATCCACTGTCATTGACTCAACTCCATGGGTTTTACTGGTGAATCAACACTGTAGAAGAGGACAGTGTTTCCATGGTAACTACAGAGTCTCTGAACGTCCAAATGGGTCATACCTGATGACCATGAAAAGATGAAAACACTGCCTTGCATGGCGGCATTGGGAGTAATTAAGGGTTCAGTGTCTTGCCCAAGGACACTTCGACATGCAAGACAGTTGGAGGCGGGATTCGAACCACCAACCCTTCGATCATTGGACGACCCACTCTACCAACTGCACCACAAATTCAAGTATTCAACAGCTTTAAGACAACTCAAGAAGACAAAAACAGACAAAACAAAAAGCAGAAATGGGCTGGTTTGTAAAGTGGATTAACATTAACATTAGTATATGCTCTAAAAACACTTGTTATAAAACTTACTCTTAAAAATGCTATAAATAAAATAAAATGCTATAGACAGTAGTTAAGCCAGCAGGACAGGATGAGCAGGAGAGGAAGCAAATAGGCCTGAGCTGTTGTTTGCCTGCAAATTCTGACAAGAAAATACCTGAAATTCATCTCTGGAATGGACATCATGTGTTTTTTGACTGCGTAAACACAAACTCATGGTACATCTAGTTGTTAGTTTATTATTAGTTTAGTTTATTTCAAGCTTATGCACTCTATGTACAGTGCTAATTACATACTGTATACATATGCAATATTCAATACTGTTCATATACATTTCATTATATGTACACAGATATACATACATGGAAAGATAGCTAAAAAAAAATGAAAACAACATATGCACAAAGAATACATGAGCATAATTAAGTCTGCATAGAGAGTATACACAGGGAATAAACATATAGAATTAAACATGGTGAATATATGCAGGAAATATATGTAAAGAAATTATACATCAAGAATTATACATGAAGAATCTACACATAGAATTATACATCAAGGACTATACATGAGGAATCTACATATTGAATTATACATCAAGGACTATGCATGAAGAATGTGCATATGGGTAAGAAAGTCTTAAGTTCAGTTACTTTAAATCTTGTTGGTTTAATTTTGAGGACAAATAGTCACTACACACACAGATATTTTACAGTGTGTAATATTTCAGATTTAGTGAGGTGGCCTTGGTGACTTTTAGCATTTGCATTTGTGTGTATAAGTGCACGTGCGTGTTTGACTGTGTTTGTGTGAATCTGTCAGTTTGTGTACATTCCCGACCTTTCACTACTTATTATTGAAATAAAACACACGGTGTCTCCCACTCTTCAAGACTCTGCTTCGAGGTTCACTCGCTGGCTGTCAGACAGGCATCTCAAGTGTCTCCAGCTGCATTGGCTTCTGCTGAGTGTGTGTGTGTGTGTGTGTGTGTGTGTGTGTGTGTGTGTGTGTGTGTGTGTGTGTGTGTGTGTGTGTGTGT
>JAPTGZ010000003.1:7477536-7488074 GCA_029814645.1 Fowleria isostigma
TTTCTGTCAAAAATGTTTAAGTGAGAGTTGGGGGTACTTAGATAAAAATCTATATTTCAGGGGGTATTCCACTGTAAAAAGTTTAAGAACCAGAACAGAGAATATATCAACTCTGAGTCTAGTGGCAAACTGTCCTCACTAGTAGAAATAATAAATATATAAATAATATAAATATAATGTAAATGTAAATATAATATTTGACTCAATTATCCATTTTTTGTTTTATTATATCCAACGCAAAATGTTAAGATTAAACTATGCTGGTCAGTTTGTCACAACAGCATAATTTAGAAAAGGGAAATAGTGCTCAAATATATTTACACCAAAAAAAAAAAAAAAATCATGTTTTAGTGTGAGTATGAGTGTGCAGTGAATCATAGTAAACAGAGTTAGCCTGTAGTGACCTGTCCTGTTCAGTACGGAGGAGCATGCGTGACAGCCCATAGGGTCGGTTTTAATCCAGTTTTGACTGCAGAGAACCTTCTAGAGAGGCGGTATTTAACCTGTTTACTGGACGTAGCACGTACAGTACGAACACGTCAACACCTACAACACACCGCGCTCCGCCCTCCCTCTACCTCTGCATGGCACACTCAAGCGCTGAGGCAACAGGTGAGGTAATCCTGACAGGCAGCGTACGTGTGTGTGTGTGTGGGGAGGGGGGGGGGCATTACATTCATATTTACTGGAAATGTCTGCACTAAAGCCTCATTACCATCATTATCATCTAATAAACTTTTGCTAATTATTGGAGAATTGGCCGGTACAGGTCTATCACATTAGTACCTCAGGTCATGTGATCAGTCAGAGTGGCACCAAAGTAAGTTACCATGACAACAGGGCTGAAGAGGTTCTTTAATGGAATTGAATGGAAGTTCTGAAGGAGCTCCTCCCACTGAATGGCTCAGCAAAGAACATGTGGATTCACACTCTGACCCATGCCTCCTGGAGCTTCAATATGAAGCTCACATATGTCCAAAATGTCCACCTTAAACACACCTCACATATCAACAACTCTTGCGCTGTGGGCAAATCCTAGGTATCATCACATATTTTAACCAGTGACAGCTTTGGGATAGACCTAAGACTCCTGTCATTCACTACAACCAGAAATAAACTGGTACCACCGACATGAGGCACAGTCAAGTCCATGTGTCCCCCCCCCAACCATTAAACTCCATCCACTGTAAAAAACATGGCCCATTCATTATTTAAGAGCTGAGTCATCTATTTACTGATGAAACATCATATTTATTTAACGTTTTGTGTTGCATAGCTGTGGTCGTCAAATAATCAGATTACAGCTCAAAACAGTACTTGGGTATCACTAAATGAAACTGAATCAATCACATGGTTTGACTGTCATGAAAACAGAACAGAGACATAACAGAGACATTAAGTGTTTATGCTGTGCCCCGGTTATAAAAGACAAATGTTTCTGCTTGTATGTATTCAGAAAAAAAGTAAAGATATTTTTAAATGTTAACTTGCAGTTATAATATATGTATACACACACACACACACACACACACACACGCACAACATACTATTATACTATACTATTACTATTGTGATTTGGGATTAACACACTTCTTTGAGAGGTGTTTTTGTAATGGGTGATTTCTCAAACACAATTTGCCATTTTCCATATAAAATTTAATATATTGCCTAAAAATAATTATCTGTCATAATTACCTCAACTTAATGAAAAGAACACAATCAAAACCATTTTTGAATAGGCTCATTTCATTATGTTTAGCTAATTAGAAGAAGGTTGTTATTAAACTCAAGATGGTTATTTGACATTTTAGTATATCTAGTCATTTATTATTTATTAATCATTCATCAATAAGTGATTGTTTCAATTAAATAATTACAGATTTTTTCAAAACATGATCATAATGAACATAAAACTTTTTTTTTTTTTTTTTACTTTCCATAAAGATGTATAAAAGATATATCCCATGAACTACAAAAGTCCCTCAATTATGTGTTGACCCATATGTTACTGTCAGTGTACCTGTAGATTAAAGTGTCCTGTGGTTGAAAACAAAGTCACTAACATGTTTTCTGAGGCTCTGACTCTGTCCATGGTGCTGATAGCCCCCAGACTCCCCCAGAAAGTCTGTGCAAGTATGTGTAAATGTGCTGCTGAAAAAATAAACTTTTTGATAAACTTCTTACAAAGTCCAGAGTGTGTTTCATCATTTTCTGCATTTAACTGAATTAACAGAGCCCAAATAAGACGTTGACCCTAACAGAATCACCGTGGACAAAAGGTCATCACCAAGGTCAATGAGGCAGTGCAACACTCCGATCCATACGCCATACTGAGTATTTCTTTTAATCAACCACTAGATGGTACTAGACTAACTATAAAACATACCATCAAATTGCCTGTGTGTACAACCAGCATCTGTCATCTCAACCCTTAGCTAAAGCAGAATGTAGTGCACAGCTGGTGGAAACTCTGAACCTTGATCTTATTTCTTGTGTCTGCAAACATACCTTCATAACAAGCTGCTGTACAGCCGCCCTCAAGCCCTGCAAGGACAGAACAGAATGATGAAAACAATATACGATTAATATGATTACAGTGTAACATGCTATAATCAAATATCCCCGAGGCTTCCTCCTGTCACCACATGTAGTTTCACTGCGACTCTGTACTCGAGGAGAAACGGTAGACAATGTACAGCTGAACTGAGATGGAAAGTCATGAAGACAAACATCAAAACATCTGCATGATTATAAAGATTTCATAGAAAAGAGGAATCAAACACACATGGACTCACTGAATACTTGAAGAATAATTAATAAAGGCTCTGATTTTAACAGAGTATTTAAACTAGAGCTGCAAAATGTGGCAACAGGACTTAACTGGGACAATAGAATAGAATAGAATAGAATAGAATAGAATAGAATAGAATAGAATAGAATAGAATAGAATAGAATAGCCTGTGTTGTGATTGTATGTACAGTAAAAATTAGAAGTCTTGCAATTTCTCACATTTTTTTTTTTATCTGGCAAACCTTATCCTGAAGAATAATTTATACCTATTTGCTTAATAAATTTGTATGCATATTAACAAGTATATGAGGAGAATAGAGTGCAGAAATGTGTCAACAATTCCTCGTTTTATTTGATCACATTTGTGAATAATGATGGTTTCTAGGTTTATTGTTGTATCTTACATAACAGAAACTGAGCACTGATCTGATATTATGTGCCGTTCTACTGAATCCACTTATAAAAGTCAGCCTTGATCCTCTAAAACTACTTTTGAAGAGGATAAATAATCTACATTTTTTGGGTAGTTTGATGAATGTGAGAATCAAAATTTGTGTATTCAGTCCTGTTTGTTTGTTCATCTTATTATTTATCATCCATTACTGCCTCTACAATAACATGTAAATATATAACCCCTGTCACTCCTGTTTACATTTCACTCTCTACACCGGATATGTTGTGTATATATTGCTTATTTCTACTTCAGATCTTTTTTTAATAAGTAACTTGATTACTTATTAGTTTACACTGAACACACTGTGTATATATTGTTTGTTTTGTTTTTAATCTTTTTTTAAAAAGTGCCCTGTCTTTTATACAAATGGTCCTTTTTCAAGAAATGCAGCTCATAAAGTCACAGAAAAAATCATTAGACCATCAAAAATTAAAAAAAACAATTATGCATCATGTGACTAAAACAGACACAAAAGAAAACATACAATGTCTAAAAGCACTGTTTTTGTCAGTACAATGCCATAACTGTTGGTAAGAACTTATGTGATTTTGGTTATCAAGAAAACCATGGAAAATGGATAGATATCAGCTCTGCAATTAAACTACTATGAACTACTTTTGTTGTTATCATCATATTTGTCCAAACAAATGTGCCTTCAGTTGTACCAGGCATTAAAATGAACAACAAATTGAAGAAAAAAAGGGAGTCTAATATTTTTTTTCCATGACTGTATACTATAATTAAATTGCTCTAAATGTGTTTTTTAGTTATTTTATGTATATTAATAATTTTTTATCCATTGTACTGTGCTTTTGATTGTGTTTGGGTATGTTAATGCCCAAGTGTGGTTTTTAAATTTTGTCTTACAGGCCTTACAAAAGATAAATTTCTGTTTTTATTTGGAACATACAGTAAAGATATCCATCTATCCATCTATCCATCATGACTGACAGTGGTCTAAAATGCGATGGAAGTAAGCCAAATCATTATTTTAACGTCAAACATACTTCTACTTCTCTTACGTTCAAAGCACAGATAAGCTATACAAGCAACTTTTAGGTATAAAGCAATCAAAATTTAATAGCATCCCATGTACGTTAAGCTTTATTAGAATTGTTCATGCGGGAGTCCGTACCTGCAGATCCTTGTCCACCAGCAGGGGCTTAGACTCGACAACCTGGATGTCATCCATTTCCAAAGAGCTGCAGGGCCTGGGGGTCAGAGAGGATACGTCAGCGAATGACCGGTTCAACATGTGTTTGAGATTTCAAGGCTTTCAAATAAAAGAGCTGCACAATCAATCAAATTGCAAAGCCAGTGATTATATAATTGCACAGTGGTTGCAATTCAAAGAACCAGTCTGTGTATAGTGATACTTTATATTCAATGACAGTGAGCAGATGGAGGTGCTGTACAAAACATACAAGCAATATAGAACAGTTTTGCATCTTTCTGCTAGTTTAAGTGTATATATCTGCTTTGAAAACACACATATTTGAGAAATACCAGTGATCTGTGCATTTTATTTATTCAGTTTTTTCCCCCCAAATTGTGCAGCTCTACTCGGGTTTCATGGGAAAGTGGGAACACATTATGCTAATGTGCTTGATAAAACATTCATCAGTTTCAAATTCCAGTCACTAAGCACAAATTAATGTCAGTTTAAGCTACCGAGTGGTGGCCTACAGCATAGAAAACCCATTTGCACACCATAAAACAGCTAATAACGTGAGGTCAGGGCGGATTTCTTATCTTACAAAGAGCCTACTGTAGACCTGTGACTATGAACAAACACACACACACCCTGCAGAGATCCAACCACGCATGGACGGGAAGTTAGAACATGCAGAGACTGGCACTATAACCCACGCTAACATGAAGACTATAAAACAGACCACACCCGAGACAGGGAACAGACAACCTGACAGACAGGGGTTTCACAGGCACACGGGCCTCACATGACTCCGCTGGTGGGTGAATCAATGGAAATGTGAATACTGCTCTGGGTTTACGCCCCTGTATACTCACACGTACTTAAATAGGTATGTGCATTTCAAACATTGTCATTTGTCACTGTATTCACACTCAAAATGCATCCATTGTGTTGTAATGAGCATTTGTCTCTCAACCCATCAGAGGGCGCCACTCTTTATTAACATAATGGCTGAATGCTGTGAAGGTCAAGGTTTTTCGAGAAGAAGAAGATGAAAGTCAATAATAACAAACATATCAACAACAGAGAAGGTTTTACTAATGTTGATATTAAGAAGGGGATTTGTCGTAAATATGTCGGTAGTGTTTCATCAACTGACACAGTCACCCTTTGAAAAGTTCTGCCATTTATGAAAATTATTCTCTTCAACTGTTACCACTGCCTCCAAGACTCCTGGCGGTACAGCAATGCATTCTCCATTTGGATTCACATCTGCAAACTTCCATAGGACAGACAGAAATATGCAAGTAATAGACGCAGAGGATGGACAGAATGCTCCGACTATTAGTGCTGCAACAACGAATCAATTAAATTGATCCAAATTGATTCTTAAGAGTTAGCAACAAATTTGATAGTTGATTCGTTAGCTCTTGAGCACATTAGTATTGAAGCATGCCCACAGAGGAAAACATAGAGCAGCATGACTGAGGCTTCAGATGCCAGGCAGCCCCATTTAGCTGAAACATAATATGCCCCTTTATGTAACAAAACTTTAATATGGAGAAAAAAAATGGCCAAAATCCAATGGCGCAGTACGTTTTGGCCAAACGGGGCTACTGTGGCCACCAGGAACCTCATGTAAACATAGCTTAAGATAGCCTATGAGTTGTGATTACTTTAGCCTGCTAACTAGTTATACACTACTGCCGTAATTATAACATCCATTTATCAGGCCACCTTAACATTACCTACAGATGACTGACAGTAATGCATACACCGCTAGTTTGATATCCTATAACCACAGCCATAACAAGTCTAGGTGGTGGGCTAGTGCTCATTAACTACACCCAAAGCCATTGCAGGGATGTTATCATTAGTGACTTGTCTGCAAATTGAGTGTTTAGTGTTTATCCAATGAGTTGATTAGTTATTAAAATGATCTACAAATGAATCAATTATTAAAATTATCATTAGTTGCAGCCTCACACTGCCTCCAAGGCCCCTATTCTCCATTTAGATTCACATCTGCAAATTTCCTTAGGATAGGAAATACACACCTAATGGACACAGAACGGACAGAATGCTCCGTTTATGTACATTTGCAGCTTTAACATAGAGCATAAATGGGTCATTAGTCTAATCTATCTATACACATGTACTTTGATCAGGTCAATACAGCCATGAAAACTGCTGATAATCATTTCAAGGCTGGCAGAAAAAGACATTGAGATTCCTTTGGTGTTTAGGCGACAAGAAACAAAGAAGACAGAGCACACAAAACAAAAGAGGCTGAGAAAGGCAGGCAGAAAAAAAAAAAAAAAAGCAGAAAGGAGGAAAAAGAGGAATGTAAAGAGGCACCAGGCGTCAGATTGTGCTGTGGATCATGATGCTGTGTTGGAAGAGAGCGAGCAAACTGCAGCTCTGCATGCAAATCAAATTATCCAGTTAAGAGAGGCCTTTGTCCTCCGCTGGCCCCGGCGGCTCCTGAGAGCCAGAGGCCTGCTCTCAGTTCCTCCAGCGCTAAACTGACCAACAGACAGACACACATGCATATACAGGAAGTGACTGTCTCCCCGGTTCCCATCAATACATCCCAGCCTCTTGTCAGTGTTCCTCTGGCATTCTGGCCAAGTACATTCTGAAGCTTTCTTGTTTGTCTCAGTTGCTGCTTGGATGCCGTCTCCATGTTTGCTCTTTTCCAGGCTCTGTCCGTCTGTTTTGTACTTTGTGTGAGTTTTTTGTTAGCATTTGCATACACCCCAAATCTAGAAACTCAATCAACATCAACCTAAAGGGGCTGCAGCAGGGTGGCCTTCAGAGCAAAGGTGACCAGTCAGGGGAAGTGATTCATGACTGCGAAAATGAGCCGATGACGATCGTCAAGCAGAATACGCCCTCGACACACACATGCTCCTCTGACAGGGAAAACACACAGACCGGAGCCAGCCAGATCTCACAATAGCACAGAGGAAGAGGAGTATCAAACAACAGGTTCATTTTTCTGCAGAGGCCTTCAAAAACATGGCCGCCTTAGCACTGCAGGATCTTTGTTGAAGAGGACACAAGTTCAGCCCCCGTTGAGATTCCACAAGCCCATGTGAGAGGAGGCGTTTATGATGTCGATTAATGCTGAGAAATGAAACAGCCCAGGCCATTTTAGATGATAAAATATGGGGAAAAAAACTGTTCATGCAACAAAACAGAGGGGGGGGGTCCTCCGAGACAGTGATATTTAAAGTGCACCCCCAAGTGGTCCGTGAGACAATGTCATAAAAAAAGTCTAATTTATATCAGTTTTTCTCAAATTACCCTCATCTGAATTCCAAAGCAAAGTTACGAGTGCAGATAATAGTTTTCTAAATTAAAAGTGAATCAAATGTAGGCTAAATAAGCTCAAGGGTAGACTTTTATTGAATTTGTCTATGCAAACCTCCGTTTCTGCATCATCACAGTTTGGTTACCCAGGTTGCCTATTGCCATATCAAAGATCTCTCGTGATTTGTGACTTGTGGTGGACATGAAGTAGAAGAGCTGACTAATCAGAAACAAAGTATGAAATTAAACTAAACAAAAAATGACTTTAACAGTTCGAAAATACAACAATGAGTCGGTGGCAGAAGAGAAAAGCTGAAGAAACGATGACCAGTGTTAACAAGGTGCAAAGACCTTCTGTTAGCATTGAGTCCCATAAGTTGACACTCAGGAGCTAGCGCAACACTGAAAAATCATGTGCAAAAGTGAAACGCAAATATGGAATTACTACACATTGACTTTGCCTTTACTATTTTGGCATAATAGTGGTATAGTGGTATATTTCAAATAAATTCATGCAGCTGTCCACGTTTAGTTTCAGATTGAACATGTTCAGAGCTATTATCTTTGGTTGTGATGTGATGAAAAAAACAGTCACTAATCTCACATAAATCTAGGTCCAGGTATTAGATAGTAGCCTAATTTTGCTATTAGCCTATATATTTACAAATTCCTTTGTAATACACTGAAGACTTGTTTTATAATATACAAAATAGTACTATACAACAAATTGATTCAATTGATCCAAATTGATCCTTAAAAACTTGGCAATGATTTCGGCAATCGATGTGTCAGGTCTTGATCACATTAGTATTGAGGCATGCCCACACACTGTGTAACTGAGGAAAACACAGAGCAGCATGGCTGAGGCTTTGGATGCTGGGCCAGATATTTAAAGCTAGATTAACATTATGTTCCTGGTGGCCATGGCAACCCTGTTTGGACCAAACATAGTGCACCATTTATGCAACAAAACTTAAATAAGGAGGAAAAAAAGGCCAAAATCCCACAGCACAGTATGTTTCAGGCAAACAGGGCTGCCATGGCCACTGGGAACATAATGTAAACCTACACTATATTGTCAAAAGTATTCGCTCACCTGCCTAGACTTGTATGGCCTGCATAGAACTCCTGATCTCAACCCCATAAAACCTTTTGGAATGAATTAGAGTGGAGAATAGAGGAATGATCAAATATGCCCATGAACACACTCTTCCCAGAAGAGTTGAAGCTGTTATACCTACAAAGGGTGAACCAACGTCACATTAAACCCTATGGATCAAGACTGGGATGTCACTTCATCTTATATGTGAGTCTAGGCAGGTGAGCGAGTACTTTTGACAATATAGTGTATTTTAAGATAGACTACATTTCTTAATTAGTTTAGCCCGCTAGCTTGTTGGACACAATTGGCAGAATTCTAACGTTTTCATGGATCTCTGTTTATCACATCACCAGACTAATGTTACTTATCGTTGACTGGAACTAATACATACAGCACTAGTTTGATAGCTGATATAACTGGAGCTGGTTGAAGACTACATCTTGCTAGTTTCCAGCCATAACAAGGTAGCAGACTAGTGCTCACTAACTAAACTCAAAACTATTGCGGGATGTAATCATTAGTAACTTGTCTGCAGATTGAGTCTTTTGTGTTTATCCAAATTATCGACACGTTATTAAAATAATTGGTACAAAATATAATAATATTGTAAAACAGGCTGTTTAAAAAAGGTTTTTGAGGAATCCTGCACATTGAAAAACTGAGATACGAGATATCTGACAACTTACAGAAATTCCACCGTGTATGGAGACCTATCCTGGAATACCTAGAACTGTAGCTAACCCCCCCCCCCCAAAGGGTAACTGTTTTTGCATAACTTACTCAAGTGGACATTTGACTCTGACAACACATATAGCCTCATTTTCTACATTTTTCTTTTGTATGTTTTGATGTGTGTTATGTTTTATTTATTTACTTACCATTTCTGTTTATGTCTATAATATCTTCTGTTTATGTCTATAATTAGTGCCTGGCATAGTGGCAGCCCACTGGTGTATGAGTGGGTGAATGTAAAACTAGTATTGTAAAGCGCTTTGAGTACCATTAATGTGTAGAAAAGCGCTATATAAGTACAAGACCATTTACCATTTCTATACTGTCTGTTATTTACTGTTGAGAAAAATTGAAATTAAAAATATTTTTTTGGGGGAAAAAAAAAGGGTTTTTTTAGGGTGGGAAACTGGCTGGCTGGTTGGGTGGTCCGTGAATGTTTTTTTTTTTTTTTGATGCTAAAGTTGTCCTTGGTGTGAAAAAGGTTGAGAACCCGCGCTCTATGACTATTTGCAAACATTGGCCACACTAAACCAGACAGCTCATTAACAAAAAGGCAGAGTGCAGACTTCCTCTCCATTTGGCCGGTGTTGATACTTGTTAGAACATGTTGGCAGTAGAGTGTCCAACTGGGCAGCACAACTAGGTCACCTGCTGTTCAAACCAGAGGTGTTTGTCTTTGAGCCAATGTTTCACCTGGCCAAGTGGAGAGGAGGCAGGAGTTTAACCCCATTGGATCCTAATCCCATGGGACGACATATGAACACCGTTACCGTGGCACCGCTTATGTAAGGATAATGTATTCAGAGCTGTAGGCATGAATGTAATTAATTAAAAATAGCCTCATTATAATGATTTTGTTGTTGCTCTTTTAGACACCGACTCATGTGTGTAACAGTATATTAAAAAGGGAAGCGATGTTTTTGTAGATCATCTTTTTCTCACAGAGATTTCATGTTGCTTCTGCGGCGGGTGGGGTGATAGGGGTAGGGTG
>JAPTGZ010000003.1:7539504-7554597 GCA_029814645.1 Fowleria isostigma
CCTCAATTTTACTCTAAAATTTTGTGAACATATAAATAATTAGTAAATTCAATGTTGGAAAATATTCATTTTCACTGAAAAAAAAAAAAAATTTAAAACCAACCTAAAAAAATAAAGAAAAAAGGTATTATTTAATGGTATTGGTTGTCCTAGTATGGGTTGTGGTCACCTCCATCTATCACGTTACATTTGAAAAACAGAACCTGTTCTATGTCTTTTGTGATAGAACAGAGGTGTCAAAACTCATCATTAACCCTTTAACTACCCCGCCAAGAAAAACCTGTTGAAACCTTTTTTATTTGCATTTCTTATTCCCTTGGGTGAGTAATTTTTTTTTTTTTAAAAACTATACTAATATCAACTTGGAAGTGCCAAAAATTACTTAATTCATTCTTTCAGCATATTCATGATGTACTACCACTAAATGTTTAATATTTGCAGCAATCGATGGAGAGGTTTTGATTTTATCATTTCATATTGATTAAATTTTTCTACTTTTACCATAAAGAAACAAATCAACCATATGTTTGAGCATGTTTTTAAAATATTACAGATCTATAAGTTTTTTGTGGAATAATCATAATTATTTTCAGGAAGGCCTTTTATACTGTGTTATGACAAAGTATTCATATCTTTCAAATTTTCACCACAAACAGTTAAAATGTCTTTAGTGACTTTTGTCTTTCTTGGTTAGACAAGTTAGGTACTCCACTTACTGAAATACAGTGACTCAAAATGTGAAACAATATGGATGAACAAGCAGTAAACGAGGTTGTCAAATGTCGTCTTTATGGGGGAAAGAGTTAACCCACAAACGGATGTAATGACTGAATATAAACATTTTGAATTTCCTGTTAAAACTCAACCCCTTCAACACACTCCGCTCCTCCGAGGACAAAACACACAGGACGGCCTGGGTGAAATAAAATGCCATTTTTATTGTTCAGCCGTGTCATAACCTCGTCTCCAAAATAAGCACAGCAGGACTACAACTGGTTCATCGACCTAGCTACCTTTGATAGCACATAAAACTGGGTTTTATTAGACCACCAGTGATAGCATTAAAGACTTTTCTATCAGACATCCAATGATAGCATACAAAATAGTCAACCTACAAGTGATACTGTATATAAAACACTTGTCTCTAGATTTATCCCCGACCCACCCTCAATTTAACCCGTATCCCCTTTAGAACATTTGTGACACTGACATATTTTATGCTTAAACAAGCACATATTAAGAATGCATAATTCTCCATTTTTGAGATTATAAAAAAAAAAAACTACACAATGTTACACTTTAAGTCAGAGTACAATTCAACTGATTATTAGTGTTCTACACATTCGGCCATAAACCAAAGGAACATTGTATAATATCACTATAACTTAACACTACATGTAATATACGTTTAAAAAAAAAAAAAAAAAAAAAAATTACAAATGATTAGCAATTGAAGATAAAATGAAGATGGCTAGTGCGAAGGCAAGCTGGGTCAGTACCATAACAGAGAATGAGTAATACAAAAGGAAATAAAAAAATAGAATAAGAAAAATAGAAACAAAAACTGATAAGAATACAGGCAAGGCTAAAACATATGTGTTTCCAACTTTAAGATCCACCTCATGTGCATTCATCCATTATAGGTAACCTGCTTCCAGACCTCCATTGTGTGATTCCACATCTTACTGATACTTAATCCCACTTCTTTTTCCATGTTTCGACTTGCTTAAACATTCCAGTGGCAACCATCTTCTTTGTTTTCGTGTTTCAGGCACTTTCCAAGACCTCTTATTCCGCTCCATACCTTCAACAACTCTACAGGCCAATTATAATGCTGTTTCAGACAATACGGGCCGATCACAATGCAGGTTCTACTTGAATACAACTGGAAGAGAGCACAGGGGAGATTTGGAATCAAGCGTTGTCGACGGTTTCGGCACTGACTGGACTGTGAGGAGGCAGGTGAAGGGTCTTACCAATCCTACAGGTCGGTGTCAAACCAGGCCAGCTGGTTGCTGTCCATTAGGTCCTGGGTGTGACCGAGGTCTGGCAATGGATCGGTGTGGTGGCCCAGGTCCGGCAGAGTGTCAGCATGATAGTCAGCGCCTTCCATCATGGGGTCCAAAAGGGTGTCCTGGCCGTAGGCGGCTGGGTATGCGCGGTAGGCTGTGTCTGAACGGTAGGACAGTAAAAAGGCGTAAGCACACTTTCACCAAGTTCCTGTTCAAATAATTCCATCTATCAACATGAAACTGGGCTCCAGTGCAGTGTGCCAAAACTGCAACAGGACGTCATCATCCAGGAAGCACTTCTGGACATACAGCGCTCAACTTAAATGAGTCCACCCCAACAGATTTGTCACAAAACTAAGTTTTTGTTGAGAATCAACATTTTCTACAGGACACTATATAACATATCATGTTCTCAATTAAGGAAATGTTCTATCAAACTCAACTGTGCTTATGTTCATTGAGACATTGATTAAAATCTTACTTTTCAAAAGGGGGTGTATTTATTTAAGCCAAGTACTGTATATATGACAGTTGTTTATGGTCATTTTGGGGTTCTATAATGTAGTTATCAAATCCAATTAGAGTGAAAAGTACACGTTATATAGAGATAATATAGATCATACATACCAAATATATCTTTACATTTTCACTTGTGGTTCTTTTCTACCCGTCTTCCTCTTGCACTTGAGCGATGTATGATGCTGCTGTAAACTGTCAAAGTTCCCCATTGTGGGATCAATAATGTCCTATCTCTATCTAAGATGCCACTATTTCACTGTTGCTGCTGCTACATGCAGCAACATGTTGCTGCATGTTGCTGCATACAGTGAATTTTGTATAGAGGTCAACCTCTATATTATTATTATTATTATTATTATTATTATTATTATTATTATAATATTGTTGTAATATATTAGATATTATGGATAAATATTATAGATATTGTTTTTTCAAGGCCGATACCGATTCCAATTATTAGTATTCATGAAGGCCGATAACCAATATTTGGAGCCGATATTCATTCACAGTAAAAAGAAAAATCGTGTCAAAAATTTCAATGGCACAAACACCAAAACTTAACTTTGTTTAAATGATGTTTGTTGGTTTATTTTTCATTTAATAAAACTAAATCTGAGAACTCAGGTTCAAGAGCAGATCATTGACTGAAATACTCCCATAATGCACCAGTCAGTCCATCTAAGGCCTCTAAAGCCCTGACATTATGTCTACAGTCTGACACAACATGCTCCTCTCGTCTTCTTACAGACACTATCAAAGACAACTTCAGATGATACACTTGACCATCTGTCATTTTCTAATGTTTGGGATCTCTGAAAATTTGACTAAGTCCAGTCAAATATTCTGGATGATGAGAGTTGCACATCTTTCAGTTTTACACTTGTAATTTTACACACACTTTACTGTCCCTGCATTGATAACATCATGTCAGTGACTGTAGGTGTAAGTTCACAGGTGTGTTTGTCTCACTCTGGTATGTTAATAAATGTCCATTAATGAGCACTGTTCACGTCATCAGTGTTATAATCCACTGACCGTCTGGATGGAGTGACACAGAGAGGACAAAGGATAAACTTAGCAGCAACAAATAGCAGGTTTTTACTTCGTCTCACACACATCTTACAACTTTCACGGACTATTTCCCTGTTGTTATGGTTACTGACAGGGGCTACTTGAAGTTAACCTACACAGTAAAGCTAGTCTTTGTTCGTTCTCTTCACAGTGTCTTCACTTTTACCGTTCATATTTTGGGACTTTATTTACATTATTTGGAGCCATGGGTTGCGTTGTTTATTGCAACTTTGTTAAAATCTGCTGCCTGAACTTACCGTCAACGTAAACCTATTCAATTGTCTCAGAGCGGCTTCTCCGCTGCTCCGTGTCTCTGCCGAGTTTCACGCACACGGTACATGCAGCGCTTCTACTGTTGACTGGCATGTGCCGTGTAACCAATCAAATGGCATTGTGGGAGAGACAATGGTCACAGTACAGAGAGAACAGAGGAGCAGTGACAGCCGCTGCATCAGAGCCAAACTAACCCGTTTTAAGTTTGATCTGTCATATTGGCTGCCGGACACTTTAAATGGCCGATATTGATAATTGGCAGAATGACAAATATCAAAGCCGATAATCAGCCAGGCTGATAATTGGTTGACCCCTAATTTTGTACATATTAAGGAAAATGAATTAATGAATGAATTTTCAAGTCAGTTTTTCAAAAACATTATTTGCACATTATGGTAGTTTTATTCTACCCTACTTACCATTTACATTTACCTCCGCCAAGGAGGTTATGCTTTTGCCGACGTTTGTCCGTCTGTTAGCAACTTTACGCAAAAACTACTGGATGGATTTTCATTAAACTTTCAGGACATAATGGAAATTACACTTGACACAATTGATTAGATTTTGGGAATGATCCGACATTTTACTCCCATCCAAATGTGCCAATTTGGTTCAAATGGTGCTAGTTACGGTCTCTCCTCTCCTCCATGTGGGTGTGGGTACCTGGGCTTCACTGAGCTGTGTGTGTGTGCGAAAGGGGGAGGGGCCAGATACCGGGGCAGTGCGCTCTGTGCAGTCTGTCTGTCCATCTGTTAGCAACTTTACTTTAAAATATCTACAAATAAATGTAGGAGTATTACTTTGGTGCGAGTCACAAATGGGGGGAACTATCATGCTTGGCGGAGGTCTGCGCTCTCCGAGTGCTTTTCTAGTCCATTTTAGATTTGATTCTTTATCTTCTATGCTAAAACCCAGACCTGGGTAACTACATTTCATTATATCATGTACCACTAATGGAATGACAGTAAAGCTGAGTTTGATTATATTCGATGACCCAAACAGATGTTTTCTTAGAGTCGGGGTACTCACCATCCTGCCTGTAAGCCAGAGGGTCTCCTTGAGCTCCCATATCCAGCCCCAGGTCTCCAGTCTGTAGTGAGGGCAGATGCAGGGTTAGTTTACCAAAAATTTTTGAGGAGTAAATGTCCATATCCTAGAGCGCAATAAGTTTTAAACAATGTTGCCCAAATGAGACTTGGAATTATGATGCATTCCTGAGAATGAAATAACATTGGCTCAAAGACTTCATACATCAATAAAACTGTAACTTTGGAACTGCTTAAGCACCAAAAAGAGAACATGGCGTCATAGTGTACAACAGCCTGACAAAACACATCAATATTTCTTTTCTACCTTAACATAACCTGCTTTAAACAGATGTGTAATATTTAACAAACAGCTGTGTGTATGTACTCACCTCATTCCAGGCCATGGGCTCAGTTCTGAACAAAGAGCTGGTCAGCTCCACTGACAGACGTTTCTTGTAATCCTGGGGCTTGTCCTCAGACATGCGGAAAAGGACGGCTGCAGCGTAGGTCGCTACAGGAAAGACGAGCAAATCCCATGGAATTAAACATGGTAACGAACGTTCAAACTACGGTATGTGAATAACCTGTACGCATCAACTCACCAACACCCTCGTTACGGGAATGGAGCAGCTCGGTGAGAGGGGCGGTGGCTCCTTCAGCCTCGATGGCCTCGGCAGCCTCCTTGTCCTGAGCCAGTTCACACAGGACGCCTGCCGCCACACGCTGGATGTTCTCAACTGGAGAATACAGCAGCTACACACCAGACAGAGAAGAGTCAGACCACAACCAATGACAGATGACTGCTGATAAACATTTACAACCAACTAATGAAGATCTTCATTCATCTGTGAATTTCACCGTCTTCACTATTCACATTTAACTTCACCCTTAACTTAATTACAACCATACATATTTAAGTAGTGAAACTGGGGGTAGAAGTAAATAAGCTTTGCTTCTTCTCACCCCCTTTCGGGCTACTAGGGTTGTGCATACATAGTGAATGGCTGTATATAATTATGTATATTGTGTACACATAATGTTTACAACCAATGTCCCTGTATATTTCTCTGTGCACACTTGCTCATGTACGTTTCTCTATGTATATTGTGTTTACAGCAAACTCTCCATGTGTATCTGTGTACATATGAGATGTATATGATCAGTATTGAATATTGTACATGTATATGTAATTAGTACTGTAAAAAGAGGGCATAAGCTCAAAATAAACTAATAAACTATGAAGTTCTTTTACCTGGACAAAGAGTGGAATGGTGTTAAGACCTCTGATGACAATTCTGTTGTGGACATCTCGGGCCAGGATGTGCAGGGCGCCTGTGCAACCTTCCACGATTTCCTCCATACGAACTCCCTCCTGTACAAGTTGGTATTGGAAGAGAGAAAGAAAAAAAAAAATACATTGAACAGAAAATATCTAAACCCACTGGTTTGTGTCCAAATGAAAAAAGCCTCAGGTTTACACACCACGAATTGCTGCTGGTTGCCTCCCATGCTCGTGCGCCTCTGGGTGTCCTGGTGGGCTCGGACCAGGAGTTGGACCAGTCTGGGGATGGCACCCTGCTCACGCAGAGCACTGTGATTGGCCGGGCAGAGAGCCAGGTTGCGAATCAGACCGACGGTGGCCTACACAGGTGAAAAATTTAAAGACATTCAAAGCAAGACAAGGCAGGCAAAAACATTGATTTTTCAAGCACTGGTCAAATTGAAAACTTTGGTCTAGTATACTCCTTCGATATGTATTCTTTCAAACTGCTATTAAGAAAACATTGAAAATATACATTTAGATGTTTATTTTATTAGAGTTTGTTTAGGTGCGGTAGTAAGTTTCTCCTGAATTTACCAAGAAGTTAGCATTCCAACGTGACATGCCGATTTTCATCCATTTACTGAAGTCTGTCATGACCAGTATCACCTACATACACCAAACTTTACACTTATACACTTAATAGTATTCTGAAGATATTTACAGAGGGATTTGTTAATAAATCATTCCTGACCTGATTTATGTGATATTTTAATTACAAAAAAAAAAAAAAAGGGTGAAAATGAACTTTAAGGCTATAAAGTGTATATTTTGATTTCCTCGGTAATGAAAGCCAATATCCTGAAATCCCTCAGTAATTTTGTTTTCATCTTGTGTGAACAAAATGAAAAGAATTTTGCACTAGGCTTTAACATATGTTCAGATCTATCTGCAGAAAACATATGCAAAATAGTGCATATTTAATTAGATTATGCATAATTTCCATAATTAAACATACAAATTTCAAAAAATTTGTAATACATTTTTTTGTCATACTTCTGTAAATAATCAACTGAGAATGTTTTATGGCGATATCCATTTTAAAATTTTATCCTATTGACCTGGAGTGTCTTGCCTTAAAAGACCAAGTTTAAATACAAATGTTGCACTTGATCCAAGGTTCTATGTGTAGGAGCAACAACAAAAGGACTGACCTTGATGAGTGGCCAATGGGACGGAGGGTGTAGGAGTTTGACCACGACAGGCAGGCCGTAATGAAGACGCACAGCATTCTGGGCCATTTCAGCATCCTGGTGGCGGGAAGTCAGGTGACGCAGAGCGCAGACAGCTGGCTCTGTTATGTCCTCTCTGTCGCCGGCCCGAAGAACTGTTCGCACCAGGGCCTCGATGCCTCCGACCTTAAAAGGATGAGACCAGTCAGTGAGACAGACTCTACAACAATAGAAAACGATCACAAACATCAATGAATAGGGGGGAAAAAAAAGTACACAAAGTAATGGCACTCCATGTTTGGCGATACTCAAATAAATCTGGATTCCCCGAATGTCAACAGGATTCACAAATATTTTTACAGATGAAATTTCACAACTTTTCCAAAACAATTCAAAGACTGACGATATAATTTTGATGCCCAATCACAATCTTTAAGTATATGATTAACTCTGCACCCATTCTCAACTGAAAGTGATGGATTTTACCAAGAAATGTGGATCCCAACAAGGTTTTGCAAAACTCTTAATCATATAACTTTATGGAAAATTCTACTTTGAAATTAAAGACTTTTCAATTTTTTTCTGACTGTGGGAACCTTGTGCTATGAAACGCATACCTGGCAGACCATGAGTTTGTTACTATAGTTGTTGCAGGTCAGGTTGGAGAGGATGCCAGCAGCACATGTCACTACATTGATGTCATCACTGCCCAGCAGCTGGACCAGGGTCCCCAGGAGACCCTCCATTCCCTCCTGCAGAGAGCAGAGCCAGATTTAAAAGGACAGAAAGCTCAGTCAGACAGACAGAATAAAAGTTTCATCTTAGAACATTACATTAAACACAAGTACTGTTACGAATATGAAGAAGGCTCCTGTTGAACACCAGGATCTCTGACACTGTTCACTGAAAATGATATTATCTGGATTTCATTTACTGAATAATAGAGCTTTATATTAACAGTTTCTTAATGGTATCTAAAATAAGGTTATAAATACAATTCTTTGTACCTGGTGGTCAACTCGGACAGCGCTTAGGAGTCTGTTTTACCTGTTTAGTGGCAGCATCTGAAAGATTCCTCAGAGTCCATAGGCAGTTCTGGACCAGACGTTGGCTGGGGTCTGTCAGGTGGAGCCCCAAAGCCTGCATACCTCCTACAGATAAGCCAACACACACAAAACTACATTACAACATGTGACATTTCACTTCTCTTAAAAATGACATTGCAATTAAATTCTGTATACAAAAGTTGAAAATATGTATGTGGTACTGCAAATCATTGGCTACAAACAAAATATGAAGCAGTGCACAAGTGATATTTACATTGCAATTCTACTTTTTACTTCCAAGTATGTACGTACCAGCTTCTACGATGGCAGGTTTGTTGCTTGAGCAAACAGAGAGCACCTTGAGCACTCTGCTAGTGGTCCACAGCAGCTTCTCATATGTGAAGGTCCTCATGATGTTCACCAAAGCCTGAGGACCCCCACTGGCCAGAATGATCAGCTGAAATAAACAAGAGTTGCAATTTGTCATTAAATTAACCTTCACCAGATTCTAGCACAGAAATGTATTGGTCCTTTTATAACATGCAGTTATTTTACAGTTCTGAAATGACAAGGTACAAGCAGAATGTCAAACGGTGCATCTAAATCAGTAAAATGAAGCCTCATTTGATAGAGTACCTTGCTCTCCTGGTTGCCATAGGCCAGGATCTGCAGGCAATCAGTAGTGATTGCCAGGAATTTGACATTGGTATTAGACAACAGTGCCACCATCTTCTGCAATCCTCCAGCAAGGCGCACTGCCATCTTGGCCCCTTCTTGGTGCAACAGAAGATTGTGGAGGGTTGTGATTGCGTAGAACAGGACACTGTCCACTGGTGACCTGGAAAAACGTATTCACACAAATTAATGACAATCAGAGACTTTGAAGGCAAGTGAGCTGTGCATAAACAGGGGTACTACACTATATCACAGCTCCTCTGTTGACAGAGTGTACTGCAAGTTATACCCAGTGAATTTGAATGGGAGGGACATTGTAAAGTACTCTGGGTGAAATCTAAAAGCTGTTGGCTAAGAAGTTCTGTAATTAGTATCTTGTTCACATTTGTCAAGTCTTTTCTTTCTTTGTTATGTCATCACTGTGCACACACTGGGAATTTCTGTGTTCTTGCACACCTCAACATTTTCCTCTATAACACAAGAATGCAGTGAAGCAGCAAAGCCTCTCTGTACTCATGTTGTTCTCAGTCTCTTCAACATTTCACAGGAAGAGAGCCCCCCCATTTCCCAGAGTTGCTCACCCAAGCATCTTGACAAGGGCAGGGATGCCTCCAGACTTGAAGATTGCAAGAAGCCCCTCACGGTGGTGAGAAAGATTGTGCAAGGTGCCTGCAGAGCAGCGAGCAGTCTCCACATCACCAGTGTTCTGCATGGCACGGACCACTGCCGAAACCATTTGTGGTGAGCGCATCAAAGCATGGCGAGATGCCTCTTTCTTTGACAGCTGATGCACCATTACAGCTGCTTTGTTTACAACAACCTAGACAAGACAAATATTGGTAAGGATTACAAAATAATCTTAATTGATCCATGTCAACACCATAACAGGGAGTTATTCAAAAGTCGTTTGAACTTGTTCACGCACCTGGTCTTCATCATTAAGTAGTTTGGTAAGTTCGGGGATGGCACGAGTGGCCAGCTCGGCATCATCCTGATAGTTAATGAGATTTACAACAGCATGTTTCAGCATCTGAGAGGGCTCTGCCAAGCGCTGCACTGCTGTGGGATGGGCAGCATCAAGCTGGGTGGGTGGAATCTGAATGCCCTCCTCCAAGGTCTCAGGGAACATGGCAGCACGCACACGCTGGGCTCGGGTCATGGCATAACCCTCAATGTCTGAAAAATATCAGCAAACAATGACTTTCTTTGATCTTCTCTCTTCTTTCTCTACTAATTATCCGAAAAACATACTGTATAATTGAATAATTAATTCATATTGCATCTACCTGTAGTCTCTGGGGTGAAGGGCTGGTTGAACTCCCAGTCATAGAGTGTTGGATCTTCCTCCTCAGCATCAGGGTTTCCCTTGCCACTCAGAGAGGGAGCAGTGGTGGTGACTCCAGACTGAATGCCTGAATCCAGGTAAGACTGCTGCTGCCACTGGCTCACTGCAGCCTTACTGTCGCCCATCGCCATGTCCAACTCCATCAAATCAGCTACCAAAGAAAGAGGCAGAAGGTGAAACACCGTGAATCACAAGTGGTGAAGGTTAAATTTGATCATTTCACAACATCAAAGAAAAACACTTCAAAGAGCTTCAAAACATTCTGCAATCATATATTCAGTATTAAAATATTTTTCATCTTGAGTTTTTGCAAATTCTGTACAGAGGAATTAAAGCACCGGAGAGTCAAAAAAATTACAAGAAAAAGCTTGTATTCCCTAATATTTGAGATCTGTGCTGACAAAGTGTGAGCATATAAATATAAAATTCCTTTTGCAATTCCACGTCGGAATTTTCCCCTTGGGAAATGTGATGTAGCTTTTATTTAAAAACAAACAAAAGTGATTAAGATAGATCAGAGAGACCGTGTAACATGTGCTCACCTAACTCCTATTTCTCTAACTTCCAATCAATTCCCAACTTTCAAGATACCTTGTCAATATGGGTAGAAAACCCTTTTATTTTGGACGTTAAAAAACGATCGGTAACGGTTTGTTAGCAAGTTTTCCATACTTACACTGGGTAGCCATTGTTCTTGCCTGCCCTCAGCCCGTACAGCAGATCTGTCTAGGTGAAAAAAAAAAAAATAGGTATACGTTGGAAAATTATACAACTCACTTTTGACCTTAACCTCTTGATTATCAAAGCAATCCAAAGTCGTTGCGTTTACACGACCCTACGATGTGATGTCTATAATAAAACCGCTGTCTTCTAAGCTACCTGGCCGACACTCGGATTCAGACGGGGCTTGTTTGGCTTGCTAGCGTAGCGGAGAGGGGAAATGCCGAGCCTCCACCTCCAGTCGAGAGAGCAAAGCGGTGGGTATTTCCAGGCCAGCACGAACACAATTCACCATTCAGCGGCAACGAACATCAAAGGCATATTTCTCCCCCTCCCCCTACCACGGCCAAGTTCCGACCTCGCAGCTTGGGTTTCCAATGAGAGAAACTACCCCCTCCACCCCGCAATCACTTCCACGACTCCTCCTTTCATCGTGAAAAGAACCCAACAATCTACCGTGTCATGACTTACCTCAAAAATATCAAGATTATCACGTTACACCGACAACCAAATATCATAATTAACAGATGACTTAAATCAGGACCGTTATCCTGTGCTAACCCGCTAACAGGTTAGCTAGCTTACCTTGAAAGCTCGCAACGCTAACCTAACGTGCGGAGCTAACGTCTCCACTAGTTAGCGGACTAGCTAACATAAACAAACACAGCTTTGGGCTTCACCCACGATTCCACAATCACTGCGTCTTCCGCCGGGATACAAACAGAATAAGGATGTAATACAACGCCAAATCAGTCCGTTAGTGAAATTGGGAGTTTCACGCAAACCCTCCCGATTTTGATTTTTGGGTTGGTTAGCTTAGCTAGGACGTATGAAAAGTAGATCCAAGCACCACCGTACAAAACCTGCTGTGCTGCCAGCCAAATCAGAAAACCCCACCGGAGCCCACTCCCTTGCCAAAGATGATTCTCTTTTGTGAATAAAACATTGACGCGCTACACATACAGCGTTCAACAGCAGATACGAGCGTAAAATCTTTACCAGTGTCGAGCGTTACCTCCGTGGTTCTCGTCAGGAAAATTTTCTTCTTTCTCTCGTCTGAAAATAGGAAAGGACTGGTAGGTGAACCACCCGTGTTAAGTCCGAACCACACCCGCTGTTGCTCCGCCGAAGATGTTGCTTCCGCCTGTATGATCGAACGACAAGATGGCGAAGGGAGAAAATACAGTATTCTGCCGCACACGATAAACTAGGGCGCCATTTTAAACAAAGTTATTACATCGAAACTACAGTTGTACACCTATTATCAGACAGTATTGTTGTTTTATACGTGAAGGACATCCGGCTCTTTAATTCCTGACTTAGAACTAAGCAAAGTAGAACGAAGCCGTGTGATGCAGTAGTGGTGAGGAGGGTGAGCTACATGCATTCATTAGACAGGAATGTGATTCATGAGCTGCCGTGATGGAAATGGGGCTTTAATTAATTGCAGTCGTGTCGGAAACACTGAAGTTTCCCCCCAATAGATGCGAATTGTGGAAACATTTGATGCATTTGTCTTTTTTTTGGAGCATATGCGTTTCCGTTTGGAGTAATCATTAATAATTGAGGTAGATATTGACATGCCAGCTGTAAAGGAACAGCATGCCCTGGCACTATTTTTTTTAACATCCACTAATGCATACCTCTGCACTGACACAGTAAATACTGCACAAATCCACTGATAAAACATCTAGTCAAACTGCCATGCATGGTACAGCCTGTGTTCACATGTGGCTGATCCAGATATTTACCATAGACTAGAAAAGGTCAAAGTACAAAGTGTCAGTGGGTGCATATTTATGTTGCTGCAACATATGTATGATGGGTTAAATACTGTCAATAGGTATTTATGAATAACATCAGGGATATAAGAGAATAAAGGGCATGTCTGTGAGAATCATGCAATTGTGCTAAATTATTAATTCATTTATCATTAAAAAAAACTTTAGGTTAAAACAGTATGCACATCAATTTTGTATGTACTGCAGAATAACAGTTTTTTCATATTTACTGTCTTGTCTGCTGTTGCACCAATAAAGTGCTTCATTCTTTTTACTCAAGAGGACCACTAAATCTATAATCCCTAGAGTCTATTTTCACTGTGTGCAAAGGGTTTGTGGTTATCTCTTATGTTGAATCCGTGTTTTAAACTATAGGTGAATGTTCCTAACCCTTGAGTGGTGTTCCTGTTTTTTATTATTCAGCCAGTGTTGGTGGGTGCGGTGAACCTGCTGCATTTGTGGGGTTTTAATTCAACGTACTCAAATCATTTTATGTTAACTACTTTAATGAGTGAAGATTGTATTTGAAATTTTATTTAATTTCATGGAGTGATTTGTTGGATCTGTGGATTGTGTTTGTTCTTCGGACTGAAATAAAACAATTACATACATAAATACTCAACATATTTTTGCTTTAGCCCAATTACAAGCAATATAAAAAGCATATGTTTAATTTTTGCCTTTGCTAGATCACATTTATGAAATAAAGTTCTACTCATTTTTTAAATGAAATGTAGTATAATCAAGACATGTGGAAAAAAACATCATTAAAAAATAAATAATTGCTCCTAATTTTTCTTTTAATAACTGAAAACAGGTCCTACATACCCAAACACCATACAAAGGTTAAACTTCCTGAAATGTAAGACATCTGTATGGATGGTAGTTATTGTGAAACACTCTGGTGACATTTCAGTGTTACAGTTTCTTAGAGACAAGGTGATTTCTGCACATACTGACATTTAACAAATCAGTATTTTCACCAAAAAAAACCCCAAAAAACATGGTAAAGAAAGGAAGCAAAGCCAGGTAGATGAATCCGAATAAATACACCTTTTATTTGACTGATTAACAGATCTGATTATACAAACGCCAACACAGAGCTCTGAAATAACAGGACCAATCAGCGAGACAATGACTGTACATTCTGGATGTGACGCTCCCGTATTCTGACCCCCTCCCGCCCGTCACCCTGCCCGCTGCAGTAACTATGGAACTGAATCACTAGTGTGTCTTTCTGTACAAGTAAAGCTCAGCTACCCACCCTTCTTCATTCTCCAGTGCACTGTCTGCAGTCTAGGGGTCTGAGTGCTATGTAACATGATGGGGAGTTTGGCCAATTGTAACAGGGGTGCCATGACAGATCTCAGGTGCTTTCTCCACACGACTAGTGCTTCGACGTGAATTCTTTTTAGTTGTCGTATTGTGTTTATGTAGTCTAGCAGACAGGCTGCTGGAATAATAGTGTTTGCACTGTTTTAAGAGCTTGTAGTGTAAGAGCATAGTAATGTTTTTGCCATTTGGTTGAAAACGCAACCAGCCAAAAAAAAAAAAAAGTCTCTCAACGTACAGTTCTAGGTTGAAGTAACTTAATTTTATCTACATGTGCCTCACGCTCCCTTTTGTTCACACACATTCACGCACAATCACACAGACACACACACACACACACACAAATACTGGATTTATTTGTCCCTTCATCTTAAAAAACAAACTGTTTGCAATTTTGTTTCAGTTTTTCTTCTTTTTTTTTCCTCAATCTCTTCCTCCATCAGATATCACTGACCAAGCATGATCGACAAACACTCACACAATCATCCCTACAGTACCTAAGTGCAGTTTCTTCAACATGCGCCCTTCAGCAATTCCTACAATATAAAACAGTAATCATCATACCATCACAATAAATGGATGGAGCCTCACTTTCACTCTTGCAATTATCATTTTCAATCCACCTCTCACTTTCCTTCCTTGGGTTCTTTTCATCCCAACCTCCACATCCCCAATGGTCCCTTTATCCATTTGCGCTCATGTAACAGACAGTCTTGTATGTAACAGTGACACATAATCATCCTTAGCAAAACAGCCAGGAAAAGAAAAGAGGAAGGTTTCTGAGGGGGTTTGAGGGGG
>JAPTGZ010000003.1:7825413-7840099 GCA_029814645.1 Fowleria isostigma
AGATGAAAGAAAATCACCTGATGAAGATAACAAATTTAATAAAAAAAGAATATGACTGCAAAAGTGGGACAGTGTGACTGTGTGGGTGTTTTTGCTCTACATATAAAGATAGAATAAAAACACATTTTAAGTTGCCAACCTCACTGGTTCTTTTTTTTTTATTTCTTAAACATAAAAGACAATGTCAGGAAAACTTTTGTCTTAGTAGACAGTGTGTGGAGCTTCTCTTTGTTGTGCCGTAGCAAATGATACATCAAGCTTGTTTTGCTGATTTACCATACGCATTTCCTTGTAATAGCATGTCACGTATTGTATCTGTGTTGAGTTTAAAAACGCTTCTCTGTGCGCTGTCTATTACTAAGGGGTGGAGCTGCCCCATGCTATGAGAGAGAGAGAGAGAGAGACACACTGTGACTGCAGTGGATTGTCCCATGCAGGTGGACCGAACGGTACACTTTTTTCCTGAGTACTATTGCATCCCTACCATCCACTATTGTCTCGTCTTCCTCCATTGTCATGTGAAGTAAGAGCGCTGCTACAGTAGGCCAGAGGGTCACAAATCATCAGTCTCAATGCGTGGCACCTCTTCACATTCTTGAACCTTTTTTTTTTTTTAACTTGATTTGTATTTCGTGTGTCTTTGAATTTTTCTTCAGCATTTTTTTTGTTCAGTGAAATTTTGTGTCACGAAATTTTGTTACACCCCTACCAAATGAGAATTCTGATGGTCACACTGTTCTAAAAAACAAAACCAGAAATCATCACAACTGAGCTAAACCCAGTTCAGACGATGTTTCTTCTTTTTAAGGGGGGGATCATATTTCAAATATTCTGGACCCCATTACAATCTGTGATTGTAGGGTATCTGTCATTTGCACAGATTGCTGCTCATTTTCAATTGCCTTTATTTTCTAAAACATACTTGAACAAGTATAAGAATACAAAATCTATCTTTACTTTGCCCCTTTACACAACATATCCTCATGCAAACACTTCACCTTTAAACTGAAGCCTTTTTCCATTATGTGATTGCAGAGGCTGTGAGTGCAATTTAATTAATTGTGCAGCTCTGTACAAGTCTATACTTAGTAACTTCATCCCTTATACAGCCTACTGCATACATGCAATTTACCCGCATCTCACAGTCACAGACATTTTGACCATCTATATTTCTATTTGCCAGATGGTTGATAGCATCAAACATCTGACACACTACCTAACCTGAGCTTTGCCTTTGCATCATTCCTGTATTAGCTGGAACAACCTCTGATAATCCACTGTGAGAAGCATAAATTATTACAGATGAGATGAATGAATGAATGTGGAAGACGTCACTATTTAAATACATTTGTTTCTGAGGAAGAGAATTAAAAATCACACCTTACTGTCATAATCCTTAAAATATCCCTCTTGATGCGAGTCAGTAAGCTAAAGGTCATGTGCTCAGGCAGGTAGCCTTAAGCTGACAGGTGGGTTTTCTTAACAGTTGTATGTGTGAATGTGTGTCCATTGAGTCATATCCGCTTTCATGTCTCCATTTTGACTTCCTTGTATGACAGATCTGTCGAGGAGTCGACAGGAGCTTAGTGTGAGTGAGTGTGTGTGTGTATGTGTGTGTGCGCGGGGCCTTGCCAAGCATACTGTGCTACAGCTCTTCACTGTGCTCAGCAATCTAATCTGAGAGTAATCCATTTCTTGCAGATAATGACCTCGCTCACTCCTGCTCTCTCTCTCTCTGTGTATACACACTTTGAAGTCATCACACAGATAAGCGTGTCAGCATGTGGTCTCTCTTTATAGCAGTCATTCCTTCTCTTCTCTTCTCTTCTCTTCTCTTCTCTTCTCTTCTCTTCTCTTCTCTTCTCTTCTCTTCTCTTCTCTTCTCTTCTTCTTCTTCTGTCACTTTTCTCGTGGCCTCTGGTGCAATGACATCAATGAGCTCTACAGTCTTCGACAGGAGGGCGCGCGTTTGTGTGTGAAGAAGAAAATGAAGCCCAGACAAAGACCTTCAGAGGAACATGGCCAGCAGACTTTTCTCTCATCCTGTGATACAGTATGAATATAACACCTGTAGTGCTGCTGCTGTGTCTGTTGTGTGCGAGTGTGTTGGTGAGAATAGATGATGGCAGAGAAACAAAGACCTCTCGAGAGATCTGTGTTCACCAGACAGAGAGACAAAGAGATGGAGAGATAAGATAGCAGGACTAGGACAAAAGAGAGGGGAAAAGAGCGGGACAGAGATATAGCAAGAGTCAGAAACAATTTATTTAGTCTGTGCGCTTGCCTGGCTGGTGTGCTCTACTTAACCCCCCCTCCTAGACCAAACACTGCATGTCTTCACACAAATACAGAAAAAATGACTCCTTACTGATATCTGGGTGGGTGTCTACTCTACACTTAGCTTTTGTTTTTCACATAAAAAGAGTTTATAAATCTGAAACAAACTGTGGGATTTCTTGCTTGTTAGAAGTAGGGATGCAATGATTATGGATTTTGTTGGTATTATTGTCAAAGGAATAATCATGGTTTCACGATTACCACAAAGTAATTGATTTCAGTAATGACTGAAGTTGATGTTCAATATTTAAATTACATTAATAATTATATATGTATAAATAATGTTATTATCATTAATACAAGACAATATTTATCGATTCCCCATGGGGAGATAAGAACAATAAACTAAAGTTACATTGTCATCAACTGTTTTCCACACCTGTTTCTTGAAGAAATTTTTGAAAAGTGCTTTGATAATTTATCTAATTTTTAAAATGATGTTGCCCAAGACAGTTCTGCCTATTACTTTATTATTTTTTTGTTATTTAACGTTACATTAAAATATGTAACATTAAATTTCACTGACTGAAGACTTTGATAGTATTTTTGTTTGTTTATCTTCCACTAAGTTCAACTTTCACTACTATGCTACTGATTGGAAATGACATTTAATTCTTTACCCATTCCTTTCCATGTAGTAAGTTGTAACTAATGTAATTTAGCTCATTTATTTAATATGTATATGACCTTTACTGGTGTGTTGTAAAGCTGGGTGATGATTCTACAGGTGCTGCATCAAATTAGTGGTGGTGGTGTGTTTTTAGATGCAACTTTTTTACGACAGGTTTTGCCTGTTGGGGATCCGTAGTCTTCCATTACACCCCCGCTGTTGTTGGTGTAACCATAATGCTCCCACACTGCTGACTTGAGGCACTTATTTGGCAGAAACAAAGTCTAGCTTCTAGTTCCCTCTTCCATGGTTAGCTAGGTTATACTTGAGTAAACAAAGCGCTTTACGGTGGTGCACCGCTGGTATAACTTTGTTTTTGCTTCATGCAAGTTGCGCAGACACATCCGACATCATCTCACTGTTTTTGAGAGTGACAAAGAAACACGGTGTTGCAGAGGCTTTGGAATGAATTAACCGTGATGATTTTAATCGTAGTTAATTGTGAAACCGCATAATCGCTGCAGATGTTGCATTTGCTGCAACTAAAAGAGTTGTTGAGTCCTGTTGGTTTTTCTTATTGTTGAGACAATCAGTCACTGCAAAGTAAGGTAATAATGAGACCGACCTGGACTTACGTGGTAGTGTTTCAGATGTGAAGTCACTGGTATAAATGTAGTGCAGAGTTCTGCTTTGAATTCGATGTGTGAGTATACGGACGTGCTCCTGTTTGTCTGTGTGTTTGAGACATTGTAGACAGTATCATTGCTCTAATGAGGATCACACACACTGCTCTACATCTCTCTAATTATTTCTCTATTTCATTTTCAAGTCAAAGCCACAGACATGCATTTCTCTGCCTCTCCGTCTTTGTCTTGCTCGATCTTTCTCTCCTTCGCCATTACAATTAAAATGATCTCTCCCCGTCTCTCATCTCTTCATCTCTCTCCTCCTCCATCTGTCATGCTCACATCCCCCGTCATATATTCATAGACTTCCCTTTTCTTCTTTCTCCTCTTGCATGCTAACTCATTTATAGTTCTTCATCTACATTTATCTTCCACAGTTGCTTACTTACTTTTCATTTGTTCCATCATTTGATCTCTCTGTATCTCGCTATTCATCATCATCTGCTGGTTTGTTATTTTCAGCCATTGTGAGGCAGTGTGAGGCAAAAGGCAGCGCAACTTCTAGCTAAGGCTCAGTTATCTCTAAAGGTCTCCAGTGGGAATCAAACCCACAACTCTGCCAGTGATCCTGCCTCCCTGACTCTGCTGCCAGAGCGGTTGCACCGCTATTGCAAGAGGGTCGAATGCAGCTCTCATCCGTCTGGTTTTAATGAAGGCTAACAACGTGATCCTCATCATAATATCATTCTACAGTTTGGAGTTTGATGAGAGGCAGCGCTTTAGTGTCAGAGCCTACACTTCTGGGTGTTACTGAATCATTCACATCACCAAATAATGGTGCTATACTGATCTTGGTAGAAATGTGGAAAGTTACAGCCCTCATAAAAACTTTAAATTATTGGAACACTTTGATTTCATTTGCATTCAGAAAAATACTTAGCAGAAAATCTTTGTATATTCAATCTAAAATCAGTCTTCGCACCTTCTTTCACACAGGAAATTTCCAGAGAGCTCATTGCACAACTTCTAAAAACACTGGTTGTACTGTGTAGAAGAGGACATATTGTTAGATTTATTGTTTGCTTTGTATTTGTGCTTGATTAACATTATTCTGAAGGTGTTTTCTGCTTTGACATCAGCCTTTTTCTGTTGATCAATGTCAAAAAGGACCTTATAAATGACTGATTTATTGCTGTAAAACAATAAACAATGTGTCTCATAGGGTTTACAGTTTTATTGGCGTTATGAAGGTTTCTGTGTGTGGGTTGGAAATCCACAGATAAGATGCCTGACTCAAAAGGTTCCCACTAAATTAATGTCAGAGTATTGACCACTAACTTGTATTGGGAGTAAAAGACAACATTGGACTTTAAATGAGATAACACTGTCATGCTGATAGTTAGGGGTGGAATGGTGCACTCATTTGTACCGAACCGTTTTGGTTCGGGGCCTTTGATACAATACAGAAGTGTACCGAACAAATACATGTAGCTTATGTGAAGAACACTTGGGAAAGGAGGGTGGCCGTGCAAAGCTTCCTATTCAGTAGAGGTGAATTCTCAGCGTGAGACACAGAAGTCGGGTCGGACATTCAAGTTTCACTTTCTGCTTTCAATATGTTGCAGCTTTGTGGGGCAAAAGAGTCCACGGGTTAAATGGTAAATGGTCTGTACTTATATAGTGCTTTTCTACACATTAATGGTACTCAAAGCGCTTTACAATACAACCTTTACATTCACCCATTCACGCACACACTCATACATCAGTGGGGGTCTGCCACTATGCAAGGCACTACCTCACTACTCACTGGAGGCAATTACATAAGGGTTCAGTGTCTTGCCCAAGGACACTTTGACATGCGGTCAGTTGGAGGCGGGATTCGAACCGCTGACCCTTTGATCATTGGATGACCCGCTCTACCACCTGCGCCACAGTCGCCTAAGTTCCTTGTGGGTTCCTTGATAGCAAAAAGGTTTTTATTTCCTAACTCAAGTTGGAAAAATCAAGTGAACCTTCTCCTCTTCTCCTTCATCGTGTCTCTGCTACGGCGTTACTGTGAGGTCACGATCATAGCACCTCAGGGAGTACTCTGAGGAATTCAAAAACACTCAGTAAATTACAGTGTTTGCCATAAATGAACATTGAACATTCACAAATACATAACATGTGGGGTGCCTGTTAAGGCACAAATGACTGAACAGTATTTTGTACAAATGCCCTGTGTCCCACAGGTAATTAGAGAGTGCACCCCCTGTATCCCCTTCATTCTCCTTCCCTGTACCAAAAACGTACTGAACCAAAATTTTTCTGTACTGTTACATCCCTAATATTTGCAAATGTTTTACTTTTTACATCATTATTGTCCTTCACATGTACAGTAAAGTCTATCTAATGACTACAATGCATGTGTTGGTGGAGGACAATACTTCAATAACACCACTCATTAAAAAATGCAAATGAAGAAATAATGAATAAAGTTTATTTATAATGGTTAGCTCATTAAATGACATCACTGTATTACACACTGCAGTGAGTAAAAGCAGTTGGTGTTATTTCCGCTCTACTTGATCAAACACTTTCATTTTTAATCTGTTTTATGACCAGTGTGTGACCACAGTGTCAACATTTTGCCACCTACCTCCTCTGACCCCATAATAATCCATAAAGATTAGGAGTGTTTTTCCTCATCGGTGAAGTAGAGGTGGGGTGAAAATGCACAGAGTAAAGGCTGCAGCATGGCCTGATGGGAGTAGTAACTGTGAAAAGACTTATCATTGCATCAGTATTATTTCCCCTTGTGTGGATTATTGTATTATGTGCCTGAAAAATGAAACTGATAAATGCTTGTTTTTGTTTACTGTCAAACTGGTTCAGTATGAATATGTATCAAAGGTTACTGATGAATAATTCAGGTCGGATAATGTGCCTTGGGCTATCACAGTTTTTGACTATATAGCAGGTGTTACAGCAAGCAGTAAGTTACCGCTGCTGGTCTTTGTCATATCAGGATCTTGTTTGTTCTGTGTATAATTTTCACTGTGTGTGTTTTGTATGTGCAGCAGTCTGACGGCTTCTGTGTATTTTGTCTTAACAGCAATCACCTGACACCATCCCTGGACCGAGCACCGGACCCACAGTACACAAGGTAGGAAAACACATACGTGATGTCATCCTTTCTGCTGCACAGCGAAAGTGTGTTTGTTTAGCCCCAACACAGGTGACATCAGTGGGCCGATGACAACGGAATTACCCCAAGGTCATCGAGAAAAAATAAAAATACACACAGTTTTAATTTGTCATGCATAAGCATAAAATGGTTTGGCAAGTATCTTTATGTCCTTGAATCTCAGATATGAGGAATTTTTTCCACAAGTAAAAAATAATATTTATTAAATATGACCTATAATTGTTGTCAAATAATCTGTATTTTAAAGAAGTACAAATGAACTATATGTCATACATTAAGTCAAATGACAAGCGTCAAAGCAGTTTTTGCTCATCAGCTCTTAGTTATCTCTTTGTTGACATGCAAAGCTGTAAATGAAAGCCCTTCTGACTAACATTTCAAGATGTTTGCATAAAAGCTCAACTGTTGTCCATTTACACAAAAGCCAGAGTAAATATCCCAAAATCAGTGTTTGCTGCAAGACATTAATCTGGAAACTATTCCCTGAAACTGACTGAACTTGAAAAAGCTAGATGAATCAATAATTCATAGTAATTAACACAAGTTGATTTGCATGAGGTGTTTGTTGATATCATTTTATCTGGGTGGTACATAAAAGATAAGATGTACTTTATTCATCCCACTATAGGGAAATTTATTTGTTAACAGCAGCAAATACATAAGTAAAGTGCAGGAAAGGCAAAAAACAGATTTTATGATTTTAAGATTTTAATTTTAATTTTATGTAAGGTATACTATTAACCAAGCAGTTACTTTTATTACAGAACATTTTCAGTGTAAATCTTAATATTTTGTCTGTATTGTTTACAGAGCTGTCAAAAGTATTCCCATTCATTACACAGGTAGAAGTATAGATACTAGCGTTTAAAAAGACTTCTGTACAAGCTGAAGTATCAACTTGAGTTTTTTACTCCAGTAAAAGTGTAAAAGTACTGGTTTCACAATTATTTTAATTATAAAAGTAATAGTAGGGGGGACATGCCATTAGGACAAAAGCTTAGGTGGTGCCACAGGGGCCTATAGTCCACTGCCCTACCCCCCAAAATAACATTTATCTAAAGGCCATAATGACTATAATGTTGTATTATAATGATGATGTGTAAAAATGTGGGATGCACCAGTCTACTTGTTTCAGCCACATATATGCCCATTGAAATTGAATGCATTTTGAGTCCATTGTAAATGTATTAAAGAACCGTATATGTGTCCTACTGAACATTAACGTGTTTCAGGGACCTGAAGATATGATGATTAGTTGAATATAAGTATTGGCATGGCTCGATGGATCATGTACAAACCAATATGGTGTCAGAATGGTATATGTTTATACTTCTCATTCAACTGCAATCAAATTCATTCTATCTGAGTGGTGCCATTTATCTGGATAGTTTTTTTTTTTTTTTTTTTTTAATTTTATTGAACAATTACAGGAAGGAGTGACAACAAGCAGAAATGAAGTAGGGGCAAGAAAAGCTATTTTTAAAAAGGAAAGGAGTAAAAGTACAGATAATTGCATAAAAATGTAAGGAGTAGAAAGTAAAAAGTCAGCTGAAAAATAATTACTCCAGATAAGTATAGATAACCAACATTTCTACTTAAGTAAGGTAACAAAGTATTTGTACTTTGTTACTTGGCACCTCTGTTTACAGTTAATGCAATTATGTCTTTCTTTCTTGCAAGTTTTTTTCACCACATTTGCTGTACAATACCCTACCATATTACACGCTAATATACTGTGTTGCTTTTGGCCTTAACAAGTGTAACTGCTAAAATATGAATCATGTTGAAATATTTTTACACATATATACATACAGACATTGGTTGACTGTAAGTGATCAAAAGCTACCCTTTAACATAGTAGTAAAGAATACATTTAACACACATATAGCACATTCTACCTGGTTCCAATGATAGAAAAGATGCAGAATGTGTATCCATGTACAACAGAGGAAAAGATGAGGTAGTGTAAAGTGGAGGTTGAATACACCGAACACACAGCCACAAATTGAAAAGATCCTCATCAGTCATTAAATGGTACAGCTGCTCTGTGGCGTGTAAAGCGGAATATGAATGGAACAGAACAAGCAACTCATGTTAAGAGCTTAATTGAAATACTGTCTTATTTATAAATGTGTCAATAGCTGGATTATTACAGAGTGTGGAAGCAAAGTCAATGTTTGATTCCTCAGGGGGAAAGAAATTGAGCTGTCCTTGTGAGCAAGTCAATGACAACTGCATGTAGCATTACCACCTCTCTGCAGTCCATCATTTATGCCAGAAACACTGATCAAATAAGATATTTTTGCATTTCCATTTTAAAATAACAGTAAATCATTAAAAAAAAAAAAATCCTTTTAAAATGTAATTAGTATATGCTTGTTTGTGTGTGTCAGTCTTGCTCCCAGAGTTTTCCGTGTGCGGGACGGGCTGTAAGGAATGCATTCCTCTCTCATGGACCGTACCCAGCTAAGGACAAGATACACCTGGCGAGAATCATACGGTACACTTGTCTCTGTATATGTGTGTGTGTGTGTTTGTGTCTGTGCTGAGCCTAAATCGATGTGTCCAGTGAAGCAAACACACCACCTCGCCCACCAGTCACTGTTGAGCCGCTGTCCGATTGGCTTGTCAAGATGTTTACGCAATAAGACGAGAAAGGGAAAGCAGCGCACCAGATGAGAGTACATGCACTCTTATGCAATATCCTGCATATACAGAACCTACAGATGCATGCAAATACAATGTGAACATCTGGACATGTATATAAATAGGTACTCTTAACCATCTTCGCATACAGTCGCGCACAGAGAGAAGCACTAAGAGTTTATCCCACGGGAAAGCAGACGGAAAGTATTTGATGTTTCTGAGGAAAAGGCTTACTGGGAACTAATGAATAATCAATGGACATTGATTAAATTAAAAAAAAGACAAGGTTTCTGCCAAGAATTGTGTGTATGTGCATCATAACACTGTTGGGTGAGAGCGTGTGTGTTTTTTTTTTTCTTTTAACAGGCGAAGCTATGTGGGCGTGGAGCTGGTGCAGTGGCTATGTGAGCAGTGTGTGTATGTGCGCTGTCGGACTACTGCTGTGCGTGTCTGGCAGGTGCTGCTGGAGCTGGGAGTCCTGCTGTCTGGTAAAAATATAACCACACAGACACACATTAACATATCTGGGGGTTCGGACTCTGCCTCACAGTTTATAGTCACCTTCAATCTATTCCTCTCTAAGAACAAGCCATGAGCCGTTTCATGGAGTAATTTGGCTCAAACAGAGAGATGATTCAGTCACTCTTTAGTTACCAACTCTCAGCATGGTTTTAATTGTGAGCGTGTCAAGTGGAAATGGTCCGAGATTACTTTCTACTATGACAACAATGGAAAGTGCGATGTGTATCCAGCTTACTTTATTATTTACTAGAGATCACACTTTATGTTTTTCCTATGAGAAACTTCTAATGCGACATATATCATTTCATACAACTGATATAATAAATACTGTTAAATGTTAATAGTGTTATTCTGAGTCCCTTTACTCTGCTGCTACATATGACACATCCTTGTAAGGAAAAAAATTTAATATTTAAAGGCAGTAAATGTTTTCCTGAAGAATGAGAAACTAGATCCTCTTGAGGTTTTATAATTTCAAACCTTTGAATTGATTCCAGTTTATCTACATTTTATTATGAAAATTTCTTCATTCTCTTGAACTAAGAAGTGTTTGTTACTAGGGGTGTGTATTAGCAAGAATCTGGCGATACAATACAAATCACAATACTGGGATCATGATACGATATATCATGATGTATCATGATACTGTTAACAATGTGAAATTTTTTTGTTTTCTTTGTTTTTTTTTTATAAAAGATCATTTCCTGGGAAAATTTAACGTTAAAATTGCACTTAATTCACATTTTTTATAAAAGGCTGTAAATGCAAACATTTTTTTGTAATTTTACTCTTTTTAAACTAAAACAAAGAGAAAGATTTGTGAGTTTCCCTATTTATAGGTTATTATGATAGCATTTTACTGGTCTTATCCACTTTAGATCCAATTGACCTAAAATTATTTTAACGTCATTGATGGTTGGTTCTGAACTTAAGTGTAATTTTTTTTATTTCGCCAATTTGTCCTGCGGGCCAGATTGGACCCTTTGGCTGGCTGGTTGGCCTCTGGGCCACATGTTTGAGACCCCTGGTCTAAGTTGTCATGTTGACATTCAGAGTGCATTAATTGATTCACCACTCACTGGTTGTTTTTGCACACTGAATTAAAGTTGCAAAGAACCTCAGGAACACCAGTGTGCTACAGTTGAAATGAAAGCTAGTACTACAGGAGTGTCCAAACTTTTTTCAAATAGGGCCAGATTTAATGAGGTGAACATGTGTGAGGGCCAACCAATTTGCCTGACATTCTTGAACCATTAAAATTCTATGCAAATGAACTATTTTATGGAAAGTTATTGCAAACTACATACTTTTCATTTTGTAAATTTATGACAAATTTAAACAGGTCTTACCAAAATCCCTCTGCTTTTAATATCTGAAGGTCATGTAAGATGAAATATCTGTATGAGGGAAAAAAAATCGGGAATATACCTTTTGGTGAAACGTAAAATAGATTTTTTAACGTATGTATAATATTTCTCTAAATAAATGCTAGTGCGCCATAAGTGACACATTTTATGCCAGAGGGTGTGGGCTGTATGAAATTTGTCTGCGGGCCGCAACTGGCCCCCGGGCCGGACTTTGGACATGCCTGATGTCCTTGATTTAGTCAGGTCTAACCTGTTGCTCTGTCTCCATGTTTATCCCCGTTTGTCTTTGCTCTCTGCAGTGGACCAGCGGGTGGTGTTTTCAGACTCCAACACTTACTACCAGTTCAGCTTTGAGGAGTGTGACTCCCCGTCCTGTGAGTTTCGCTCCAATGAGGGGGAGTGGCCAGAGGCGGTTAGGCTCCTCCTACAGCTTGCCCCCTATGTCCAATTCCGGTCTGGAGGCGGGACCAACAGCCCGTAAGTGCATGTTTCAGTTTAATATGGCTCCATTTTTGATCCTAACTCCTCTGATTGCACGACTTTTGAGAAGTATTTAAAAGCAGACAAAGCACTGAGAGGTGACAAGAGTTGAACCATGTTGGTTCATATGAGGGTCTCAGGGGGTTGGTTTGGGATTTTATGCTTCAATAAAGAGGGGTAATAGAAAAAACAACCTAAAGGCATGTGTATGCCATATTGTATAGGCTATTATATCACAGAATAGCTGCCTCAGTTGGTCAGTTTATATGATTATACAGCTGTTGTGGTTAAATATTTTATGCCAGAGCCAAACTAAGGGATTGAAGCAGTGGTTTTGTTGAGCTGAATTACTGTATTAGCTGACAGAATGTGGTTGCTTTTAGTAATATGATAGTGTATGTTCCCACCATCTAGTAAAATGGGTGTGGACTTATAGATTAGAGGATTTAACATAAATTTTTAATATATAAGTATAGCAATCCTAAATGGTTAGCTCTTTGTCAGCATCAGGTCTATACAAGGCATAGGATGAGCTCAATTAAGAAATGGTTTGTTCAGCAATTCTCAACCCACAAAATGCTCATTTTCACACACTTGCTGAGTTTTATGGATATTAATACCAGTATTGATGTGTTTCATCATGGCAGAGTCATATAATTTAGTTTAGCTGAGCTACAAACTAAATTATGAGACAGTTTGACTTGCAGCTCAAAAAATATGTTGGAGTGTGCAGCAGTGCTTCAGAATGCTATGGATTTTTTACTCTGTAGTGATTGAATGGATATACAGTACACTATGTTTTTATTTATGATGACATCTGGGTCTAGTTCAACCAGATCTTCACAGTATCAGTTTGTACAAATTGGGTGTAGTGTCTATTTCAGTGCAAAAATCAGTATCTGTTGTGTATGTGAAATCAATAGCTCTCCGTGGCACATAAATCTGACAAAATGCTTCTAAAATGCTAAAATCAACAGCACAAAGACCCTATAATGGATTCTGTTTTAAAAGGTTTTTATGCATATAACTGGCACAAAGTGTATTTTTTCCAGTTTTATATGTGCAATTACATCGACTGTATTGAGCTTTAAGTGCTGACAAATTGCAGGTGAACCACACTCATTACTATGCCTGCATGCATTGTGTGCAGACACTGGGAGAGGACTGAAACTGCTGTTGTGCCGGTGTTCTGCTCTCGCTAAGCATGGCTGTGATATATGATATGCACTACAGTATATGGACAAAAGTATTGGGACATGCTTAATTCAGGTGTTTCTTTTTAACAGGGATCAGGGCTATAAAATAATAGGGGTGTAACCAAATTTTATGGCACAAAATTCTGCGGAATAAAAAAATGATGAAATAAAAATTGTTTAAAAAAAAAACGTTTTGAGAATGCAAAGGGGCGCCGCGCACTAAGTCCGATTATTTATTTTTTTTATCCTCTCACCGACTGTAGCAGTGCTCTCACTTCACATGAAAATGAAGGAAAACGAGAAAATAGTGGATGCTAGGTCCTCACTGCATGGACAACCCACTGTTATGGACCGCGGTTTTATGTTTGTGCTTACAGCTTTACAGACCACTGAGTGTGTGTGTCTTATAATTCACCAAGGTTGAAGTCACTCTGTCTCAACTGTACAGTAACTAGACACAGTATGGACTAGAGGTACGGCCCACGGCTTGTACCTCTCTGTCTCTGTCTCTGTTTCTCTTGCACACATTTATGTCTTTTATGTTTAACCCTTTAACTACTTCCTCAACCATATAGTTTATCACATTTTGAGTCACTCTATTTCAGTAAGTGGATGTACCTAACTTAACTTAATTGAGCCAAGAAATATGAAAATCACTAGACATTTTCACTGTTTCTGGTGAAAATATGAAAGATATGAATACTTTTTTGGCATACCATAGAATAAAAAGCCTTACTGAACATAATTATATTCATTCATTCTCTGAACCCGCTTTATCCTCACTAGGGTCATGGGGGTTGCTTGGAGCCTATCCCAGCTACTTAAGGGCGAAGGCGGGGTACACCCTGGACATTTCACCAGTTCATCACAGGGCTGACAAAAATACCCCTTTCCTACTGGCCAAAAAACTTGTTTAAACTCGCTAACAATTGGCTTTTGGTGACAGTGGCTCAACCTGCTAATTTTAGTGGAAAAGCGGCTATAGAGACAAACAATCACTCTCACTTTCACACCTATGGGTAATTTAGATTAAGCAGTTAACCTATTAGTGCATGTCTTTGGGATGGTCCCGAGTACCCGGAAAAACCCACACAAACATGGGGAGAACATGTAAACTCCACACAGAAAGGTCCCACCCCATCGACCGGTGTTGGAATCGAACCCAGGACTTCTTGCTGTGAGGCACGAGTGCTAACCACTGCACCACCGTGTCACATATGATAAACTTATTATAAGCTATATTAAATATGTAATAATGTTTTAAAAACACGCTCAACCAAATGGATAATTTATTGTTTTATGGTAAAAATAAGAAAAATTAAGCCAATATTGGATTATTTGTTATAAAATCAAAAACTATGTTCATCTATTGCTCCAAATATTAAAAATTTAGTAGTGATACATCAGGAATATGTTGAAAGGATTAACTTAGTAAGAAATTTTCGACACTTTCCAAGTTGATATTAGTAAGTATGGTATTTAAAAAAAACCAAAAAGAAAAAAAACAAAAAATCTAGGAATGACTTACCAAGAGAAGAAGAAATGCAAACAAAATATTTTTCATCAGGTTTTCCTTGGTGGCAGGCTTTTAGCTAGCAATGCGTCCGGGCGTACATTGGACGCCCTATCTTAAAAATAGAGTAAAATGGACGCCCTGTTTTTGGGAAGTACGGCTTGGGTACGCCCATATTTTTTTCCACCCGTGAACTTTTTCC
>JAPTGZ010000003.1:7999022-8009378 GCA_029814645.1 Fowleria isostigma
TCTGATGACCATGAAAAGATGAATAACTGTATTTTATACCAATTATTTACATAGATTAGTGGATGAACAGGAATTAACTAGTTTATTTCAGTAGATGATTATAGTAGATGGTGGATGTTTGGGTCTTTTTGGGTTAAAAAAGGTTAAATATACAAAAAATATGACACAAAAGTAGTGCTGGGTCTTTATGGGTTAAGTCAGAGCCAAAGTTGAACAGGAAGAAAATCCATGGCCACATTTAAAGGAGTAATATTTTGCTTTTTTAAAACCTTTCCCTGTGGTCTACATAAACTGTAAATGCTGTGCTTAGGTCTGAATTCTTCATTCATTCAACTCCACAGGTCCATCTTCAACACTATTTCTAACTAATGACACCAGAAAGGTTGTTTTCAGAGCCGGCACTTTAAATGCAAATGAGCGCTTCACGCCTCACCCCCTCCAGGTTGTTGACTGTGTTTAATACAACCAACAACTGAATATTTTAAGTAATCAGCTCAAAGTTTGGACATATTTTTAGTATGGACTACGACCATCGCTGACAAATAATTATGGAGTAAGTCATATGTTCTTATATGTCTGGGGTGTCAAACTCATTTTAGTTCAGGGGCCACCTTCAGCTAAATTTGATTTGAAGTGGGCCAGACAGGTAAAATAATAACATAATAATATATAAATAATGTCAACTCTGAACTTTTGTCTATGTTTCAGAGTGAATAAAAATTAATTAAATTATGGAAATCTTTAAATCCACAAACAAAATATCCTTTCAAACAATTCGAAAAACATGAATAAACTGAAAAAACAAGTGTAATTTTAACAATATCATGCTTCAGTTTATCATTTACACCTTTACATTATAACTTACAGTGGATCTACAAATACACAAAAACAAAAATGCACAAAACATTTAGTAACAGAATATTGTTACAATTACACTTACTTCTCTTAAGACATTTCAGTTTGTTCATATTTGTTCAGGTTATTCACATTTTTTGTGAAATTATGCAGCATCTTAGTGTAAATACATGAAAATATTTGCCTTTACAAAGAGAAAAATCTGGACTAATGAGTATTTATAGGTTATCATGATAGTATTTTACTGATCTGACCCACTTGAGGTTGAATTGGTCTGAATGTGGAACCTGAAAGTGATTGTTAATATCTTAGTGTAATTGTAGTATTTCACAAATTCATGCCAAGGGCCGGTCTGGACCGTTTGGCAGGCCGGATTTGGCTCCCGGGCCACATGTTTGACACTTGTGTTATATGTGCAAATGTCATGATATAACTAGTTATAGACATAACAAATCAAAAAGGAATTAGAAATCCACTTGATTTGTGCCAAAATGAATATAAAGATATCTCTGCAGCACCTGGAGGGTTCACGTTCAAACTATATGAACTATTAGGGTCTAAATACACAAATAAATGAACCAAAGACTAATAAAAATGGGTTTAGCAAAATACAACCCCTTTAAGAAACCAGTTCTACTTCAAGTCCAAGAAAGGTGATGGTTTTATTATGCTTGCAATCGGCCAGTGCAGCAAAAACTCAGCCAAACACAGCCAACAGCTTTGTCTGATTTTAGTTCACAGGTTATTGGTAACAAACTGTTAATGTGTTTGTGTGAACCTGATGGTCAGGCAAGTTTTGTCACTTGACAGAAAATGCAGAATTGTCACAGGTCTCCATGTGCCGCCAAATGGAATACAGTGTCTATTAATATATTTTCATTAGTGTATAATCACACAAAATCGAGAACCTCTGTGTTTTTGTTGCCATCGACTGAGTTGTTTATAACCACAGAGGGAGTGAGTCACCATTCACAGCATTTCTGATGTTTTTTTCTGTATTATATTGGATACCATCCAGCATTAAAGTCCATTAGTCACCTACTACTGTATATTACTGTGAAGACTATCCCCAAAACAGACAAACACTGGCTCAACCAACTGTTTGGGTTTTTTTTTTTTTGCCGCCACCATACATCAGAGTGAGGAGGTTTTCAGTTGGGTTCACAACTAGATGTCATTATCACACACCAACCTGGAGACATTAACATTCTCTCCTGAATTAAGTAACATTTGTTCAGTAAATTGTGTGTAATTTAAAGAAGTTTTTACTTTAAGTGGACTTTTACACAAATAATTCCATTTTTACATTACAATTTCAGTAATTTTATGCCTGATCTGTACTGACCTTATATGCATCCACCACCAGGTCTATGAGATTAGGAGCCTGGAAGAGGCCCAACTTTCCCAGGTGAGAACCAGGCAGCAAACGCACCAACTCCTACAAAAGGAAGAGAGACACGATGATGAACAAAGAGAAAAAAAAAACCAAATGGGACCTAAATGTCCAATTTAATGGGAAAACTTTAATTGTATAATCATCTCTAAGAGTGCTTATCATGTACCATATAGAACCTGGACAAAAAACAATCCCCACCTGGATTTAAGTACATAAATATTTTAGGTCCTTCAAATGTATAATTAATGCAGTGAATAATATGGCTTTTAACTGATGCAGTGAGGAGCTTCTCATTTCTTGAACAACCATCAGTTTGATAGAGAACATAAAGGTTGGACTGTCCTTGAATGGATAAAGGTCATGTGGTCTGATGAGTCCAGACTGACCCTGTTTCAGAGTGATGGACACATCAGAGAGGTGGACAGAGGGGTGATTACCCATCATGCCTAGTGCCTACAGTACAAGCCTGTGGGGGCAGTGTCAGTACCCTGAACATACTGAAGGACCAGGGTTGATTTTTTTCTTTGCTGATGACTCAGATATATTCCAAGATGACAATACCAGGATTCATCAGGGTCAGATTGTGAAAGAGTCACTCTCGGAGCATGAGACATTATTTCCACACATGTATTTGCCACCACAGAGTCCAGACCTGAACCCCTCTGAGAATCTTTGGGATGTGATGGAGAAGACTTAACCCACAGAGACCCAAACAGCCACCGGTGACGCAAACCATCTACAGATAGAAACTGTTTAAAAACTTATTGATCCACTAATTCTATCAATCCATGTAAATAATTGATGTAAAATGGAATTTGTCATCTTTTCATGGTCATCAGATATGACCCATTTAGACGTTCAGAGGCTCCGTAGTGAACATAGGAACACCGTCATCTTCAACAAAATTGATTAACCAGTAAAACCCATTGAGTTTGATCAATGGCAGAGGATGGAGACACTTATTTTTACATTCAGTTAGCAAAATCTCAGCTGAAACAGTAACTGTGTCTTTGTTTTTCTCTGATTTAATTTAATTAACTTTGAAGTTACTCTGAGCTTTCATGATCCGTGAATTAAATAGAGAAAAATACGGGTTTTACACTAAACAATGCAACATACAGAGAATAGTAATATTTTAAAAATCATGATAAATTAGTTAGGGAAAAAAAAGAAAAATTTTAATTTGGGAATTGCCACAAAACTAGTACTGGGTCTTTTTGGGTTAAAGCAGTGATCCGACTCCCATCATTAATAAAGGACCTGGCAACAACCAAAACAATTATGCACCTCTAGATCGAACTAAATGTACTGCCACTCAATAAAATTGTCAAAAATATGCGACATATGATATTTATTGTCATGTTGCATCCTGTTGTTAAAGTTAAAGGTGGTCTGACAAAATATTGTGTGTGACCATTTCTGACCAAGCTCTATAACACCTGGAGTTAGTATTGAGAGTTTTGTGTTTAGAGATACAGTCGCGGAAAACATTATTAGGTCACCCTTGTTTTCTTCAATTTCTTGTCCATTTTAATGACCTGATATTACTAAAGATACATTTGTTTGGACAAATATAATGATAACAACAAAAATAGCTCATAGTATTTAATTATAGAGCTGATATTTATCCATTTTCCATGTTTTTCTTGATAATAACCAAAATCACATAAGTTCTTCAAGTTCTTCAGTACATCAATATCTATGGCATTGTACTGATAAAAAACAATTCTTTTAGACATTCCATGTTTTCTTTTCTGTCTGTTTTAGTCACATGATACACACAAAATTTAGTACTTGATTGCATATCCATTGTTTTTGATGATTTTTGATGGTCTAATAATTTTTTTCCACAACTGTACATATATTGCATGCATAATGTGCAATAAAATGTAATAAAGTATTTACCTCATACCACTGGTACTGTTGCTTCTCTACAGCAAAGATGGAATAAATATGGTTTTCAAGCAGCTTATCAGACAGCTGGCCCACACTGGGGTGGTCCTAGAAAGGAAACAAGTACGTTTTCATCTGAAAAGTATTTCAATAACAGAAAAACTAATGCATTAGTGGTGAGACATTTTCATTTAAGGCTTTTTATGTCCGGAATTTACAATCTGTTATTATTTGGACACCTCATTAATTCTATAAACTGTGAAATAAATTCTAAGTGCAGCTGTGGTGAGCCTCATTTCCCATTATCTGAAACATTTCCTACTCCAATTACCATTTTGGTGCTCCCAGTGTAGACGCTGTTTTCCAGGTGACACAGGCCATCGTGAGGCGTGACGATCCCCGCCAGCCGGCTGTCGAGAGCGAGGTGAGATGGCTGGTCTGTCATCAGCAGCAGCAAACGCTTTGCCTCTGGGCGCCAACCCACTGCTCTCTGAGGAGAAGAAATGAGTTTTTTTCCTGATGAATTGTAAAGCTTATAATTGGACCTGCAAGGAAACCAAACTAACCAAAATAACAAAATGACATTTCAGAAGGAAAAAAGTGCAAAATTCATTAATTCATTCATTATCTGAACCCGCTTTATCCTCACTAGGGTTGCTGGAGCCTATCACAGCTACTTATGGGGGAAGGTAGGGTACACCATGGATAAGTCGCCGGTTCATCAGAGGGCTGACGTAAGCCCCTTTTACACAACACTTTGGTCACAAGAATATTTCGCTTTTTTTCCGTTAATGACGTCTGTGTAAATGCAATGGTGGGATTATCTGGTCTCACCTTAATTGTGCCTTTGTTATGCCTCAGGAGATAGTAACAGAGCTGTGATAAAGAGGGGATCATGATTGTGGAATGCTGTGTAAAAAGAACACCTCTCGGTCCACAACCAAGGCGTAACATTTCGCAAAAGGTGACGGCACTGGACAGGGAAGCCTGCAGTGGTGGGCCCAGTGGTGGCCGTGGCAGGCATAGCTGGCCTGTGCCTTCATATGCCCGCTGTCTCTCCTGCACCAAGGGGGATTTTAAAATAAACGCTGGTCATCACTGCTTTGATTCCACTAAGTCCACTGTGTAAAAGTCCAGCCTCTCTCGCCTCTGTTACTCCTTTAGGTTGGAAATGAGTCAATGGTGAAAAAAAGGTGGGATCACCAGCTTGCCTTTTTTCCAGGATCTCTGTGTAAAAGTGGCTATAGACAAACAACCTATGGGCAATTTAGATTAACCCATGAACATGGTGGGAGGAAGGCGCCTGGAGAGAACCCACACAGACGGAGTAGAACACGCTAACTCCACACAGAAGGGTCCCACTCCCTTCAGCTGGTGTTGGAATTGAACCCAAACATGAGAGCTATCCATTGCACCACCATGTCACCCATAAACAACCCTAAAAACAATATATTCTGCTTTCAGAGTGGAGTGTTTAGTATTACTCAAGTATTCAACTAATCAGCTACACTCACAGCGATGTGGGAAAAATGTGCATTATTCATGTTTTAATGGTGTACACATGTGGTAGGGAATGACATATTTGCATTTTACTCATCTAAATTAAAGCAGTTCCCACGGTGGTCAGCTTTTTTTGTGCTGCCCCTATCAAAAGAGAAGCAGCCGAAATTCTTCCACAGTCAGAGAATAAATCTCTTTTTGTCTGTGACACATCATAGACAGTGTGTGGAAAATGGGTCTGAGTCTGCACATGTGTATATTTAAGGAAAGCCAGTGAGCTTTTGAGGTATGTCTGACATAATGGAGAGTCTATTTCTGGATTGTGATCGCGGTGGTGTTTCCCTGCAAGCTGGTTACTCAGGCCCCCCTGCATGGACTGACTCATGGGCCTCCTGCAGTTATAGTATAAGCAACGGTGACTTTATGCATGTGTGTGTGTTGTGTGCGTGTGTGTGTGTTTGTCTTCCATACCCCAGCACTAGTGTCATTACTTAGTAGGATTCCAGTGGCGCTCTCTAATGCTGAGTCACTGTGCCACCATTCTCCCAGTATAAATGCTTCTTTGACAAGCCTGCAGACTTAGCACCGAATTAAGTATCTCACATTTTTCTGAATAGACTGATGGAGGACGCAGAGAACCAACAAATATAAAGGAATCCCAAACACCACGAGGGGAATAAAAACAGACTCTCTCCCTCTTTGTTCCATTCACACATGTGGTTTATTTACCTGACAGACTGCAGCTTGCAGCATCGCGTCCAGGCCTCCCTCTGGTGTGTCCATGTTACCGGAGATGCGCTGGCGCTTGATCACACGTGTGAACTCGCTCATGTTCCCCGTCATACTCAAGACGTGGTGGAAGCCGTGAGCTGGACGACAGCGGATCTCATAATCACTGGTCAAAGACAGAGCCGGGTCAGAAACATTGAACATCCACCAGGTCACCTCTGACCCACTGGGGTTACAGTCATGGAAAAAATGATTAGACCACCCTATGTTTTTTTCAGTTCCTTCTTTATTTTAATACCTGGTACAACTAAAGGTATATTTGTTTGGACAAATATAGCAATATCAACAAACATAGCTCAAAGGAGTTTAATTTAAAGAGCTGATATCTATCCATTTTCTATGTTTTTTTGTGATAATAACCAAAATCCTGTAAGTTCTTGCATCAATAGCTGTGGAATTTTAGACATTCCATGTTTTCTTTTCTGTCTGTTTTAGTTACATGATACACACAGGAGTTAGTACTTGATTGCATAACCATTGTTTCTGATGACTTTTGATGGTCTAATAATTTTTACCACAACTGTATTCTAGAACAATAGTAAAGGGTTCCAGATCCTCTACCACCAGCTCAGCACTGACAAAAATGTGGAGATAGGTAAAATTATGCAAGAGTAGGGTTAGATTTCTAGAAGTCTAAGGCCACTTCACTTTTTTCACTGATCCTAAACCTTTGCTTATAATCCTAGCTTAAGGTTAACATGCATGCATCTATCACTGTTCTACAATTTCTCATAAAGTAGCTGCCTCAGAAATTAAATGTGCCAAGTCTTATATACTTTAATAAGATGAATCAAAAAACAAATTATCACATATATGTTGGATTATGTACATTTATACAATAGAGTTATAAATGACCCACTAAATAGAACCTGTAAAATGAATGTATTGTAATGTGCAGATACAGTTTTGAGGTTGATCTGATAGCTCTGAGACAAACATTCCTTTTGAATATAACCCATTCTCTCATTAATTCTCAGAATTTCACATTTTGGCCCAAAACTGTATCTTAGAAACTATAACCAACCTGCACCTTTGACTTAATTTTTCTTTATTAGTGACTCAAATTTGGTACAGTTTTGCTTTTAGTCTGGAAGCATTTTACTTGTAGACCAGTGATTAAACTTCATTTTAGATGGAATGTATTCCACTTTATGTGCTCGACATTTTGCTGAAACACTGAAGTATGTCAGCCTCAAACGGCACCATTGCACCAAAGGTTCCATGAGTGTTAATGTTAAAGTTGACAGTTCCTCCAAACAAAACTAGACCCTGAGGTTGATACATTTTTTTCTTAAGTCACATCACTAAACAGAACAAAATGGATTATGTCTGTGGTTTTTGTATCTCAGAGCATCTCATAATCTTGACAATCCTCCCCAACAACTGGTGAGTCACACTAAAACTGAGAACAACTACTGGGAGCAGCTTGTTTGGACATTTCACAAATCATCAAGGCTTTTTCTTCCAATTAAAGTAAAAGTAGAGAGATAAAACTTGGCAGGCTGCAAAGGTGTTAAAAATCTGCTATTTTTATAGCAGCATTAGTTGGAAAATGAGCTAAGTGGAAAGTATTAATTCTAATTTTGTCTTACCTGCAGGGATTGTTAATTTTTGAGGGATGTACGTTGATGTAAGGAGAGACGGGTTTGTCCACAAATGAGCCGAAGCCCAGCCAAAGGTCTGAGGAATGCTCCGTCATACGCAGAGACAGAGCTACACCGACTGTCTTCAACTGGGCCATGGAAAACATACAAAAGCAAAGGGTGTTCAGATAGAGAAAGGACAGGAAAGACAGTGAGTACAGCTTTATTTATTTCAGAGAGATGTCATTTAACCCATAAAGACCCAAACAGACACAGGTAACCAAAACCATTTTACTGATCTACAATGTTTAACAACTATTGACCAACTAATTCTACCAACACATGTAAATAACTGGTGTAAAATGCAATTTGTCATCTTTTTATGGTCATCAGATATGACCCATTAGGACATTCAGAGGCTCTGTACACTGTAAGCCTGGATAAGTTGAGTGTATTTTAAAAAATCAAAGTGTCTATTGGCACAGCACTGTGGCGCAAAATACTGGTTTGTCTATTACCACAGTCCCAATCAGTGCCCTCAGTATGTCATGTGTACCTGGCAACTTGTCACATCTCAAAACATCACATCCTGAAAAGTACCAAGGCAATCACATAACAAATAGGTCGCAATACACCACAGTGGAGGTTTAGCTCAGCAGGTAACACTTCGGATTGCAATGCATTAAAACCTTAGTTGTACTTGGTCAGAGCAGATTTTTTTACTGCAGATTTTCAAACAGGGGAGGGCATGGCACCGAGGCCGCCAGTAGGTAAATCCGACATTGATATAAATCAGCCATTGGGACAATGTCCAGAGTGCAGCATGCGGAGCATTGTACTCAATACATTGAATTGATATAGAACCGTGCACTGCTGCATCTAACATGTAGCTCCGCCCACCTTCTCCAGCCTCAATCTCACTGACTGCACAGAGCAAAGAACACCATAAAACAACGACGTACAGAGCATTTACAACAATAATTCCAATTCTATACTATATACTATCACTAATTTGTCGTTTCTTCCTACTACTGCCATAGTGCTGTGGTCGCAAATTATACAAAAGAATGCACTGACGTATAAGCCATACTGTATATGACCACAGTACTGTGGCAACAAGAGGCTAATGAGTTCATGTAACAGTATTCATGACTGGCTTTAGTACAAATGCTCACATTTTAATGGTCTGTGGCAACAGACAAACAAATACTTCATGCCATAGTACTGTCAGTAGCCATTGCCTTAAAAAATTGAAAAAAGTGAGTTGACATATTTTCCTGAAAAAGTCACTATATCTTCAGTATTTTCTGTTTTTAATTTAATAACCCTTGACTTCAATCTGAATTTTAATGAACATCTGCAGAATCAGTGAATTAAATATTGGAAAGTACCAGATTTTTCACTGTAAAATCACAAAATACAGTGGATAATACTATAAGAAATGGCAATAAATCATTTATGAAAAGTTAAATATAAAGAAAAGGCTATTTTGGAACTGCCTCATAAGTAGCTCTGGGTCTTTATGGGTTAAATCCAAATGGTGTGAAAGTTTATTCTATAAAATTCAGACAATTGAGGCATATCATGAGCTTGAGTGTAACATTTGTGTAACTTCAGTTGGTCTTTTCTGAGAGTTTCACGTGTTTGAGTAAAACACATGAAAACTGAGCTTACACCTAGAGACAATACGCTTTTTGTGGAAGGAGAGGAATTCTTTAGCACTGACTCACTGGGCTGTTGTGATAGATCAGTGGAGGAGTGAACACTTACATGATCGAGGTTTTCCTGCATAGATGCTGACACATCCACTAAGTAGTATAGATCCACGGGATAGCGCTCCAGCTGCTTCACAGCCACTATGAAGCTGGCCTCCGCACCTAAGAACACACACAAACACAGGCTATAAAGAGGCAGCCACGTCAATATGTGTCTCCTCTACTCATGCCTGACACAAAAATACCTGGCGTGAGGGTGATACTGATGTCTTGAGGTGACACTTGCGTGCTGCTGATGGTGGCGTTGACTTCCACTTTGACCTCTGACTGCTCCATGAACTCCTGTCCGCAGCCTTTCTTGAGCAGGTTCACCGGCAGGTCGCAGCGGGAGTTAGATGCTGCTCCCTCCAGAAAGTCCTAAAGTCAAACAAGATCAAGTTGGAAATTAATGACTTCCTTTAACCCATAAAGACCCAAACATCCCCCGTCTACCAAAACCATCTACGGTCGTAAAATGTTTAATATCATCTGATCCATTAATCTTATCGATACATGTAAATAATTGGTGTAAAATACAGTTTGTCATCTTTTCATGGTCATCAGATATGACCCATTTGGACATTCA
>JAPTGZ010000003.1:8307607-8318218 GCA_029814645.1 Fowleria isostigma
CTATGGACAATTTAGATTAACCAATTAACTTATCAGTGCATGTGTTTGGATGGTGGGAGGAAACCAGAGTACCTGGACACGGGGAGAACATGCAAACTCCACACAGAAGGTCCCACCGTGGATGGTGATTGAACCCAGGACCTTCTCGCTCTCAGGCATGAGCGCTAACCACTACACCACCATGCCGCCCCATCTTAGATCTTAATTAATGAAATATTGCAGTTGAAAATCATTATTCAATTATATAGTAGAGTGCATTGACAACAAAATAACATAAAAATGATCAATATACCATTATATATTGAATGATTTTCAACTGCAGTAATTCATTAATTGAAATCTAAGATGTGTTGTTTAAGCGTTCCCTTTATTTTTTTTTGAGCAGTATATACATATATACACACACACACACGCACACACATATTCAGTTGTTTCTACCTTTGTGTATTTTGTGATGGACACTTTTCTGTGTATATTCCTTATTTATTTTTTACATGCATAATCTCCTTGTATAATTCCCTATGTATAGTTCCATTACAGGTGTGGAAAAAATATTGCGATACTTTGACCTTCAATATAATATCAATCAACCCTTAATATCGATTTTTTGGAAAAAACAAAAATAATAATTTCTTTGCAACATTAGTTTAATTCGTCTAAGTGACAAACTTGATGCATGTTATGTTTTAATGCACTTTAAGAGATGCCCTTTATGTTAAGTGTATGTATGTAACACTGCATTTGACTAATCATTTCAAAAACAATCAAATGGAAAAGTTGTTTTCAATCAAATCGTTTTGATTGAATTTGTCCTTTCAATTTTGGGAAGTATTGTGTGATTTACATTTACGTCATCTCTATTTTTTCTTAGTTAACTATAGAATATTGCAATATATCACAATATCGTGATACGTATCGTGTTGTGACGTTCTTGCCAATACTCACCCCTAAGTTCCATATGCATATTCTTCATGTATAATTCTTTAAGTATATTTTCTGTGTATATTCGCCATGTCTAATTCTAAATGTGTATTCCTTGTGTATACTTCTCTATACAGACTTGCCCATGCTCATGTATCTTTTGTGCATATGGTGTTTTTTTGTGGGTTTTTTTTCAACTTTCTATTACATCTGTGATGTATATGCATAATGAGATATATATGAACAGTATTGACATGTATATGTAATTACCACTATATATGAAGTGCATAAACTTGAAATAAACTTAACTAAAACTAAACTTTAACAGTAAAATGTGTAATTAATTCAACATAAAAACAAGCGTCTACATCCACTGTCTTCTGTCAGACTACATGGGTTTTATTGGTGAACTGACGCTACTCAAGACGAGGGTGTTTCCACGTTCTCTACAGAGACAACTGACGCATCCAAAAAAAAAAATTTTAAAATAAAAAAGTCATCTGATACTTTTGAAAAGCTGAGAAACTGCATTTTATACCAATTATTTACATGTATTGATAGGATTAACGGTTCCAAACTCTTTAAACATCTTTGATCCATTGATGCTTTTGGGTCTTTGAGGGTCAGACTCAAACCGTAACTGTCCGGTCGTTCCACTTTGAACACTCACTGTGATTTTCTCCTTGTCGTCGCTACTCTTCTTCTTCTTGGCCTCAGCCTGTGGGAACAGAAAAGGTGAAATGAGGCCACAGAAAGGAGGAAGTTGTCGTTATGGTTCTACAAGTACCTGTTACAACAAGCACAACAACAGGAAGTTTGACAGCGTCATCTAATTGCCCATCAAAACCCTCTCATCAACAGTTGACTCCATGTGTTCACATCAACACTGTACTGAAATCAGTGTTGTGTGACTTCTTCAACTGAGGCGTGAAATCTCCAACAGGCTACGGTGGGAAAAAAAACAATGTGTTTTTAGTGATCTTGGTCTGGATCGAAGTGAAACATGGTTTAATTCATTTATGGGGCAAAAACTGTTTTAGTGTAAGGCTCTAAACCAGGGGTGTCACATTCATTTTATTTCAGGGGCCACGTTCAGCCCAATTTGATCTAAAATCAGTAAAAAAACTGAGAAAAAAGTAAAATTATATTATAATTAAGACTGCATAATATTTTTTAAAACTTTCAATACGTGATGGCACTGCAGTAACAATAATATTGCAACATTTCACCTATAAAAACACCAATTTCAACCAATAAAAATGTTCCTTAAAAATATTAAAAAGAATCGTTTGTATGCTGACAATTATTTATAATTTAAGACCAAATACTGCACTAGTACAATCAATGACAATTCTGTAGTAGACCCTTGGGATGCTTTTACCATAGACCTTCAAAACAGAAGCATAGGCAAACATTTTTTAAATTTTATTCACATATAACTGTAAATGACATGGATGTATTTCGATAAAAAGTATCAGAGTACTGCCATATAAGAGCTAACAAAACAATATTCCATTGATGTCTGGTTCGGTAAATACTGCATATACAAATAAAATTTTTAAATATAAGTGATCAGACCTTAAAAAAGTTGTGATTTGAAAATATTCACATCTTTTCAACATTAATAACATGTAACCTTACATTCAACCAGCAGCGGTAGCATTACTTCAGTTTTTATACCAGACAAACTATCATGTTAGAGTGGGAGAGAAAACCACTCTGGTACCCCATGGTGTGGAAAACAGACAGTAAATGAAAAAAAAAAAAATTATTATTATTGCATGTCTGTGATATGAATATACTGCACACACCATTATCAAGATATCAATATTTTTTGATATATTGTGCAGCCCTAATTATAATAGTTTCCTTAAAAATCTGAATAACATGAATTGTCTTAAGAAAAACAAGTGCAATTTTAACAATATTCTGCCTCAGTTTATTATTTACAAAAGTGCATTATAACTTACATTAAAATTACACAAAACATTTAGTAACAGGCAGAATATTGGTAAAATTGCATTTACTTCTCTTAAGACATTTGCGTTTGTTCATACATTTTGTAAATTTGTGAAATGCAACAATTTCACTGAAGATAATAATGTCATTTTAGTTCCACATTCAGCCCAGTTTTATCTAGAGTGGATCAGAACCATTAAACTACTATCATAATAACCTATAAATAATGACAATCCCAAATTCTTCTTTGTTTTAGTGAAAAAAAAAAAGAAAATTTACATTTTTGAACTATTCTTTCACAAACAGGTGTGAAATGCCTGAACAAACATGACCAGCCCTTTAATGAGAATGACACAAAAGGATTCTTTGCTTGAATGTGATTTATTTGTCAATAAATCATTAAACTCATAGAATTCTTTTCATTATTCTTCAATGTACCTTTACCTTTGAAATTAATGGAAACTTTAAAAAAAACATAGACAGCAAATTTTGTGAAAACAAAACTTGTGTCATTCCTAAATCTTCTTGCCATGACTGTATTAAGAAAAGTGCAATGTTAACAGTATTATCCGTTACTACGTGTTTTGTGTGTTGTATTTGTAGATCCACTGTAAGTTCTAATACACGTGTAAATGAGAAGCTGAGACATAATGTTGTTAACCTTGTATTTATTTTTCTTAATTAACTGACATTTTTGTCATGGTTGTTAATGTTATTCACATTTTTTAAAGAATTATTTGTAAAAGTAAACATTTTCATGATGTAATTTTGCTTTTTTCCAATTTAAAATACCAAGATAAATGTGGAGGTGTCATTACTTAAAGGTTATTATATTATTTTACTGGTCTGACCCACTTGAGATCAAATGGGTCTGAATGTGGCCTGAGCTAAAATGTGTTTGACTTTCCTCTTCTAAAAAAAGAAAAAAAAAAAAAGCCAACTCTTAAATGTACACACGTATTAGATCTACTGGGTCAGTGGATAATTGAGGGACTTTTGAAGTCCATGGGATATTTCTTGCATACATCTTCATTAAAAATGTAAAATAAATCTAACATTTTTTATGTCCATTATGATCATATCAGGTTCTAATGCACATGTGTAAAGGAGAAGCTGAGACATAATATTGTGAACATTGCACTTAAATTTTGATTTTTGTCATGATTGTTCATGTTATTCACATTTTTTAAAGGATTGTTTGGTAATATAAACCTATTCATGTAATTTATTTTTTTTACAACAAAACAGATCAAATCTACAGTTGTCACTATTTATAGGTTATTGTGAAAGTATGTTACTGGTCTGACCCACCTGAGATCATACTGAATATAAATGTTTTTTGACATTTCACTGATTCATATCTTTAGTGTATTTTTTGGATTTTACAAATTCTTCCTACAGGCCGGATTGGATCCTTTGCAAAACAAATAAAATAAAGAAGAAGTTAAAAATGAGTGGCATGATTAACATGATTAACATGATTAACATGCTCATGTCAGAGATAAACCGAGAGATGAACAGGAGGATGTTGGCATTAGGACAAAACCACCGTGTGAAAGCAAAACTAAACAGACCAGACTCTCAAGTGTAAAAACGCACAGACGTGGATGGGTTAGAGCAGGGGTGTCAAACGTACGGCCTGTGGGCCAAAACCAGCCCGCCAAAGGGTCGAATCAGGCCCGTGGATGAATATGTCAAATGTGGAAAATTACACTGAATATTTATTTATTTGACAGGGACACTGCAGTCAAACAAAGATACAAGCCTGCAGCTGATGTGATGCATACAGAGTTTATACAGTCATGGAAAAAAATATTAGACCATCAAAAGCAATGGTTATTAATCAAATACTAACTCCTGTGTGTATCATGTGACTAAAATAGACAGAAAAGAAAACATAGAATGAATAAAAACACTTTTTCTCAGTATAATACCACAGATATTGATTTACGAACTTATGTGATTTTGGTTAATATCAAGAAAACCATGGAAAATGGATAGATATCAGCTCTTAAATTAAACTTATAAGCTATTTTTGTTATCATTATATTTATCCAAACAAATGTACCTTTAGTTGTAGCAGGCATTAAAATGAACAAGAAACTGAGCAAAACATCGGGTGGTCTGTATATAATATATTAACATTAGTTCAGGTTCCACATACAGTGTTTCAGAACCAGCAAAATACTAACATAATAAACTACAAGTGATGACAACTCCAGAATTGTCTTTGTTTTATGTTCGGTACTTATATAGCACTTTTCTGCACATTGTCACCCAAAGCCCTTTACGATACAAGTCTCACATTCACCCATTCACACACACACTCATACACCAGTGGGTGGTTGCTGCCATGCAAGGCACTACCAGGCCTCACTGGGGAAAATTTAGGTTCAGTGTCTTTGCCAAGGACCCTTTGACAGATGGACAGTTGGAGGCGGGATTTGAACCACCAACCCTTTGATCATTGGACGACCCGCTCTACCAACTGCGCCACAGCCGCTCAAGTGTAAAAAAAGTAAAATTCCACGAAAATGTTTACGCTTACAAGCTATCCTTTCACAAAAAATGAATAATCTGAATAAATATGAACATGAAATGTCTTGAACGTAATTTTAACAATATTCTGTTTGTTACTACATTTTTGGTGTATTTGTAGAACCACTGTGATCTGTAAGTTGTAATGCACATGTGTGAATCATCATCATCATCATCATCTTTATTTTCAGACTCAGGAGTCCATTTAAAAACAACAAAGACAAACAACAGATACAATAAATAACAATAAAAAAAAAAAGAATAACTGAGGCATAATATTGTAAAATTGCACTTATTTTTCTTCAGAAAGCTCAAGTTGTTCATGTTATTCACATTTTTTTATAGATGTAAACATTGTCATAATGTCATTTAACTGTTTTCACTGTTATTATTGTACTGGTCTGATCCACTTCAGATCATATTGGACTGAATGTGGCCCCTGAACCAAAATGAGTTTGAGACCCCTGGATTAATAATGGAGGGTTTCTGCAGGTGTCAGCAAATCTAATTTAATGCTTTTTAATGCCAATTTAATCAAATGTAATGCCCATGTCCAACTGCAGAAACAGTTTTATACGTGACTGTTTACCATCGACAGGCTTTAACCAGGTTCTGAACAGTTCCTCTTCCAACCACTTTTACGGGAACTTGCCCATTTTTTCGACATTTGCTATTATTCCCTCCATTCTTTCGCTACAGCGTAAGCAAACTCACAGCACGTTGCATTCCAAGCATCCGTTGTTGTGACTTTGTGCACAGGCCATAACCAATAGCAATTAAAAGGTTCCACCTGTCAATCACACTACATTTTAAAATGACTAAATATTTATGGGTCAATGACATATAATGGTCGCGCCACATGATATCTGATGAAATGGACATTATCGGACAAAGTTTATATATTATGAGAAATATAACTGTAAAACCTTTGCAATTTGGCACAGGAATACAAAACACTTTGTAAATCATGTCAAATAGGGCAGGAAATAAATTGTAATAGATTTAGAGTAATTTAATAGCAGCAGTCATGGCTGGACAGTCGCACCACATGATATTTTGACACTTTAAATTACAGAAAAATTGCAAATAACTCTTGATTTTTGAAAAGGCGAAGTGACAACATATATAGGAGAGATACTACATATAAATTATATATTTTTGTACATTTAAATCTTTTTTAACAAAAAAAAAAAACAAAAAAAAAAACAAGACAGAATATTTAGGCGTCACGTCATTAACCCTTACATAATCATAATAAATCAGGAATAACAATGCTTTTTTTCCCAATCAAGTGTATTTAAGTTTTTAATGCCTCTGGATATTGAATTTAATGCTTTTTAATGCCATTTAAGGCCTTAATTTTCACAAAATCTATTTAATGACTTTTAATGCTTTTTAATGACCTGCAGAAAACCTGTAAAAGAATTTTAATACCAATAACATTAAAAAAAATCTTTTTTTGTTATTTTCATTATTTTCACTGATACAGTATTGAGGCTGGTGCAAATACAACTTTAATATTCATGCGTAGAATTCTCCATCCTCGACTAATGTGACTTAAACCTGGAGAAAAGGATGTTTAAAGAACAAAAGCAAAACAAAAAGGCAGTTTGGATGATGAAATTTGGAAAAGTCTCCAGAAAAATAATGAAGAAATGAAAGAGGAACAAATCAGATGAGAATGGGAGATTTCAGATACTTACTACCTCTTCCCCGTCGGAGTCTGCAGAAGAATCTGAAGACGACTCTTTGTAACCGCGCTCTGCCTTCCGTTTTCTTCTGCGGCTCTTCTCGTCCTACGGGACACAGATATTTTGCAACACATTTACTGTAATCGACCAAAAAAAAAAGCAGGTTATAATATATTTCTACACATCCTGTAAATTACCTTTTCTTTATCTCCTTCTTCTTTGATTCTTTTCTTTTTCTTCTCATGACCAAAAAGTGTAAGAGCCTAAAAAGCAAGAGGGACGCAAATTCAGCAAAAACATAAATATACAAATTCACCATAAATGCGCCACAATGGACCTTTTAATAATGTGAATGTGAACCTATGGGGAGCAGCCATTACCAGCCGTAAGTTACAATCATCGCTGATTACATGTGATCGAGTGCAAGTAAACAAGCAGCAGTCAGTGAGCCAGATTGAGTTAAAGCAAGAGTTCACACTTGTTTGTGCAGCCATTGTCCTAGAGACACGACCCAGCACTGGCTAACTTGTCATTTTACACTACGTTCAGACAGCAGGTCTGAATACACATTTTTGTATATTTTTGGGGTGAAATCTGTTTTTTTTTGTGTGTGTGTGTACTCATCCATATTACACATTAAATGCAACTTTTATCAGTTTTGAGTATGAACTCAATGCGACCCTGAAGTGACCCGCATGCGCAAAAGAGGTCCTGATGTAATATGTGACCACACAGGTACGCACTGTATGTACAGAAGTAAATATGAAGGTATCTCGTCTTTGTTGCGTTTCATATAAATGTGGCCCGAGTCGGATTTAAAAAAAATTGGATTTGTCCTGTTCAAACTGTCTTCAACAGATCGAATACAGGCCACTTTCAAATGTGGTCCTACATTCGATATGTATTTGATATTTTGCAATTCAATTCAGTCTGAACAGCCAGGTCGCATTTTTCTAACCTTTACGTCATTGAAATAAGACAAACGTCACAAGTCTGTGTCACAGGAGAAGGAAAGGCAGGAATAACATATCTAATTCCGTAAACACAGTGTGTGTCTGCATGGTCACCTATTATATCAGGACCTCTTTTGTGCATGTGGGTCACTTCAGGGTCACATTGAGTTCACACTCAAAACTGATAGAAGTGGCATTTGCCCCGCCCCCTTTCTCTCCCGTGACACTGTGATGACGTGGAGTAGCTGCGGCGCGCCTGGAGGGCTACACGCGCACCCCGCTGTCGTCACATGTTGGCCCCTCCCCCAACTCCGTTACTATGTGCGCTGTGTCATGTCATAAGTATTTGTCCTAATTTGTGCTTTTACGCTGAGGGTTTTTTGTCAACATTCTTGGCGTCCCATCTATTGGGCTTAAATGCCATTTTTTTTGGACGAAGTGTAATGCTGTCCTTTTTTCCCCCTCTTCTATCCTGATGTGTCTTTTTTCCTTCTTTGATAAACCGGAGTGCTGCACAAGTAGCGATCCCACAGTTCTTTCATCCTGTATCCCCCTTGTATGTGTTATTGTCTTCATGTTTTTCTGGGACGGTTGTAACTGGCAGGACAAATCTACCTACAGGTACCAATACAGTCACCTTGAACCTTAACATGTAATATGAACAAGCACACAAAAAAGTTGGATTCCACCCAAAAATCTGAATTGTGCCTTAAAACCTGCTGTCTGAGCGTAGCCTAAAAGATCGGATAAATGCGACCTGGCTATCTAGACTGAAGTGGCATTGCAAAATATCGCATATGTAACAGATTTAGGACCACATATGAAAGTGGTCTGGGTCGGATTTGTGCTGTTCAAACTGTCTTTAACAGATCGGATACAGGTCACATATGGGCAAAAAAAATCGGATTTTGGCCACATTTACCCGCAGTCTGAACGTAGCCTCAGTCGTTCCGCGTCGTGTCTTCCTCCTCTGTTGTTGAGTGTTTGTCCGGTCAAGCCCATTTCTAAGCCCCTCCCCTTTGTACAGCTCCGCTCAGGCCCAGTCCTTTGACTTTATATTAGTCTCTTGACAAATACATCCTCCATGTAATTGATATGTCATTCAAACAGAGTTGGCGGCGGCCATATACGACACAGATGGCCGACTCGGTTTCCTAACTCCGACAAGCAATAATGCTGAACATGGCTGCGCTGTCAACCCCACAACTGACTGCTGCCGCCACATGAATCACCAACCAGCCGCCGCACATGACAAATCAAACAAGAGCCAGATTAGTCCAGTAACCCCGCCCCCCCCATACCCGTACAACCGATATGCGTCTGAGCTGACAAGTACATGAAGATATACATCTGACACATCTGTCTCTGAACACACACACACACACACACACTGAACATACTGTATACGCTGATGTTTCTACACTCAAGTTCAATAGGGTTCAACATGATTTTATTAGTTCTCATTTCCAGCTGAAGCGGGCCGATAGGGTCAGAAAATACAATGTCTGTCACCACATATCAATAATTATCACACTACAGGCTGAATCGGTGTTTTTCTTATCAGTAAAAGTTGAACTACACAAAGAGGTAATTGAGTTTATAGATGATTCTTTATAAAGAACTACAGATGTTTATTTTTATTTCAGATTTAAAACCAAAAACAGCAAAGAAAAAAATAAAACAAAAGAAGGATTGAGTACAACTTAACTGTTTGTACTGGACACTGCAAAATATAACCCTATCAAAAATAAACTCTGTCCAAGCCTTTTTACATGATGTGCATTGTAACTCATAATCGACTATTCATAATTATATAATCCACATTATATACATTGTATAATAATACATTGTACAATGATACAACATTATAAAATAATTATGTTTACGTTGTATAGTAGAATACAACGTAATCATATAATGTAATATATTTATACATAATAAAACATTGTGTAATAATACATTATATAAATATGTTCTATAATGTTATAACATAAGATAATTAGGTATATGTTATAATACACATAATACATTATTTTAAATCAAATAATATGATTAATTTATAATATATATATTCTACATCTTAAATGTATAATAATGCACATTCTTATACATCTTAATAGTTTTGTCATATGACCTTAACCATGTTGGTTTCAATTTTTTTTTTTTTTTTAAATTGAGTTGTTTCGGTTTAATCCTGTGATGTAGAAGGCGGCGATCAACCGCTGTATCTGTGAATTGAATGGTTGCAAAGTCAAGCTAGCTAACTGTCAGGCAACGGCTGAAAATCCAACATAACAACTGTATAACATATCAATGTACACAAATGTTAACACATACCAACGAAAACAGAATTTACAACATAAATGTCACTAATACAGGAAATACACTTAACTTAGCGCTGGAGTTTCTAGATTAGCAAAAATAGAAATGAATATATTCTGACACCACCGTACTCTGTGTTTGAAACTTTTGGCACCTCCAGAATCTGGAAATAGGTCCATATTTCATTGGCCTTTTTTTTTTTTTTTTTTTTTTTTTTAAATTGGATT
>JAPTGZ010000003.1:8723604-8736393 GCA_029814645.1 Fowleria isostigma
TGACCCTAGTGAGGATAAAGCGGGTTCAGAAAATGAATGAATGAGTTTGCATTTTTGCATTTTGGAGGTAGACGTGACCATATCTGAACAAAATGTCAGAGGTTTGTAAAGGTCAAAGTGTTGTATTTGTGTTGTATGAGCCACACCAACCTTAGAGCTTCTGCCACCGAGATGTAATCTGTTCATCCTCAAGTCTTAAGTCATTCTGTAGAGACATTTTTAGAATCAGGATTCCTTAAAAGTCTTGAATTTACAGATCTGTATTAATATCTTAAAAAGTAAAAGGTATTAAATATGATATGATTGGTCTTAGGTTATGTTGCCATAAACTTGTTCACTGTATTGTGCTTAAATGCATCTGTTAAATGTCCAAACTGCAAAGAAAGTAACGTTAGTCGACTCATTTCCAACCCAATAATTTATATTGAAATTTGGAACAAATGTGCTCTATATGCACAGCCCCACTGCGTCCTGAACTTCAGGTGGCTTCTTTATTTCCTGTCTTTCATTAGTGGACACACTGATTAATCCAGGTGTGTCTGCTACTTCTTGTTGTGACGACTTAATTAGACACACCTGGGCTAATTAGTGTGTCCAGTAATGACAGACAGGAAATAAAGGAGCCACCTGAAGTCCAGGAGGTAGTAGAGCTATACATAGAGCCCATTATCTCTAACTTTGCAGCCCATGGTGAGACATGAATTGGAACGGTGGAAATCAAGGTGTTGGGGTAAATAAATAAATGAATTTTCCTAAATTCTAGGAGTCACAAATTTTTGCCAGTATGGCTGTGAGATAGTCAATAAATTCTATTCTAAGTGTCTTTAAAATGTCTTAAAAAGTCTTAAATTTAACTTGTAGAAACCCGAAGGAACCCTGATAAGAGACGTATAGTTGAAATAATGTCTCTTTTAACCCATAAAGACCCAGCACTACTTTTGTGTCAGTTTCCAAACAAAGTGTTCCCTATATTTAACCTGTTTTAACCCATAAAGACCCAAAACATCCACCATCTACCAAAACTATGTACTGATATAAATTGTTTAATCCCTGCTTATCCACTAATCATGTAAATAACTGGTGTAAAATACAGTTATTCACCTTTGCATGATCATCAGATATGATCCATTTGGATGTTCAGAGGCTCTGTAGTTACCGTGGAAGCACTGTCATCTTCTACAACATTGATTCACCAGTAAAACTCATGAAATTGGATCTATGACAGTGGATGGAGATACTGGGTTTATGTTTAGTTTTTGCTGAAAACCACACTTTCTTTAGTTTTCTCTATTTTTGATATAAAAATCCTCAACTTTATTCTAAATGCTTATGAACATCTCCATGATTTGTAAGTTACATGCTGGAAAATAGTTGATTTTTACTGAAAAAAACACAAAATACAGAAGATAATATAAAAACTGATGTTAAACCGCTTAAAGATGGTTAAATATAGAAAATTTTTTTATTTGGAACTTCCACAAATGTCACACTGTATGGGTTAATTTACTGATCCATTTGGACCCTTTTATATATATATGTTCTCTTGGACCCAAATGAAATAAGTGACACCAGACAATGATTATGTATTTTTAGGAGACGCTGAATGTGAGTCTATGGGTGTCAGCGTCTTAGTGGTTTTACACTCAAAGATGCTTCACACCAGCTTCATTTACCATCTGCGCTCTTTACCCTCTGAGCTCAGGAACCCCTGCCATTAAGCCCAGCTAATTTAGCTCATGAGCTAAATTGCCTGAGGAAAAATGTCCATCTCATTGGCCTGGTGAAAATGTTGCTTCGTGCCAAAATGGTTCAGCTGATGGACTGTATACGGCGCGTTTACGACTAGGATGTTCATTTCCACATCAGCTGCTAATAGCTTTCTCTGCCAACTCGTCTGACACACATAATGCATATAGATTGTGTTATGTGAACATACTGAAAGAGTGGGCTACATTTTGTTGCACTGCACACAGGAGAATATTTTATTCATGAATTCAGGTTGATCACCGACATTCAACAATGGCATTGATTTGCATATAAAGTGGTAAGGAAATACAGGAAACACAAATGACTTCATTGACAAAATGTTCAAGTCAGAAACTATTGTGTGAGTGTTTGTGAATGAGTTACATTTCAAAATTAATGGTGGTTGTATATGCCATAAAATTACAGTTCATTTTTTTTTTTTTTTTAAACATGATGCAGTTTGAATTAGACACACAAACAAAAACCTGAAGCTTATCATGAGTCACATTCATCACATTTACATTCAGTCAGGGGCGGCCCATGGCACAGGCGGACTAGGCAGCTGCTTAGACCTGTAGGAGAGGGCAAGAGGGAGGAGGAGGAAGAGAAAAAATTTTAAATAAATCTAAACTTCCTTTAAGGGGCGACCAAGTGGTGCAGTGGTTAGCACTCATGCTTCACAGCAAGAAGGTCCTGGGTTTGATTCCAAATCTAGTTGATGGGTTTGGACCTTTCTCTGTGGGGTTTGCATGTTCTCCCGTGTTTATGTGGGTTTTCTCTGGGTACTCCGGTTTCCACTCACCGTCCAAAGACATGCACTAGTAGGTTAATTGGTTAATCTAAATTGTCCATAGGTGTGAATGTGAGAGTGTTGGTTTGTTTCTATATGTCAGCCCTGTGATGAACTAGCAAAATGTCCAGGGTGTACCCCACCTTCACCCTTACGTAGCTTGGATAGGCTCCAAGCAACCCCCATGACCCTAGTGAGGATAAAGCAGGTTCAGAAAATGAATGAATGAATAAACTTCCTTTATTTCTTTCACGATATTATAAAGTACATCCTTGATCTGAAAATAACCATATTATAAGCTTATTTCTGCCTAAGTGTGCTATTTTAATAACAGCCAAATATTTACACTTAGATTATCTTGAAACACAGTGATGTCTGCAATACATATGCTGGAATTACAACCGAAAGTGATTAAACTTACAACCACCCTAACTCACAGTTTACAAGATATAGTAACTACCCTATTTTAATTGTGTTTATTCTATTTTGTACTGTAAAGCACTTTGTGACCTCTGTTCATGGAAGATTTTCTATAAATAAATCTTACTTATTATTTAAATACCCAGCCCCAATGCATACTGGAAACCCCTTCTTAGCTGCAGAGCTAAGCCAAGCAGCAGAGCTAAATTTCCCAGCATGCATTTGGGCTGGGTATGTAAGTAATAAATAAGGTTTATTTATAGAGAATCTTTCAGACAGAGGTCACAAAGTGCTTTACAGTACAAAATAACGTAAACACAGTTAAAATAGGGTAGTTACTGCATGTCTTGTAAACCGTGAGTCAGATGGGTTGTAAGTTTGATGACTTTCTGTTGTAGTTTGACCATATTATGAGTATTGCTTCCCGGTGAGGGAAACGGTGCCATTTCTGTGTTATGCCTAGGGCGCTGAATTATCACGGGCTGGCTCTGCATACAGTCATGACATACTGCAATTTGTTCCTTTAGTAAATGGTGACATTATATAAAAATTGCATAATTTCATCCATAATTGAGCACATCATAGGGAGCAGCGAGTGCACAACATGTGTTTGTCACAGCTGGAACTCCATTCTGTGCAAAGTCCCCTCTCTTACTGTCCTAAAACCCTCTGGATTTTCAGGGTTTGTTTATCTTTTTTCTGGTATCTAAAAAAAAACCAAGTAGCGTCAAACCCTGGAAAATGCTATCGGTGATCAAAACATTTTAAAACCCAGCAGCCTGTATATTCCTCTGGGATATATGCTTTTTTTTTTCTTACTGCAGTAAGACTCTCATGGCCTTTTTTTTGTTTTTAATGGGAAAAGAAATTAGTTTAGACGGCAGGGTTTTTGGGATATTTACGACCTTACTGCAGGAGCACGAAGTTTTCACAAGCACATACGAAAAAATTTAAATTAAAAATGTCTTCTGCAGAGAAGCCATGAGAGCATGTTTTAATGAATGTCTGAGGAAGGGATGTTATCTCTTAGTAGTTTTCCTCTGATTGTCTGTCATGTTATTTTCTCTTCACCTTTTTCTAGGAGTTTGAGCAGTTTAACAAGCGCCTGGGTGACGTTTCCAGACATGTGCGCATTCCACTGCCTGTCTCTAACGTCCTGTGGGAACACTGCATCCGCCTGGCCAACAGGACTCTTGTAGAGGGGTAAGATGGAAATGAAGCATCTCCAATTTTTATGCCGTCTTACATAATTTCCATGTGGAAGACTTTTACAGATTTTAGATCTAATTTCAGGAATAAAAAATAGTTTTTTCATTACTGTGTGTAAATGTATGAAATGAAGATAAGATTTACAAGGACCCACTGATCCTCAACAAGTCTTAAAAGTTTTAAAATATATGCGAAAACCTAGATCTAGGTCTCACACAACTGTCCATCAAATCTCATACATACCAAGTGGATGCCATTTATGAAATTCTCTGCCAAGCCAGGTCTTCCCGTCAAAACCAAATATGGTCAAATTGAAGAAAAATGTTAATGATTATCAAATTCAGTCAAAGTAAATAATATAATTTATCAAGTAAAATTAAATTTAACTTTAGCTTATGGACCACATTTCATTAGAAACCGTAGCAACAGGTCCTGCAAAGTTTTGTTTTATATATGCATATATATTATGTCTGTGTATATATATTATTATTATTATTATTATTATTATTGTTTTTGATTGATTTATTTTTTTCAGAGAGACTGGTAAATGCATATGTGTAGTCATTGAAACTTTACCAAAAACCTGATGTTGGTCTAGGACAGGGGTTCCCAAAGTGGGATAGGCATACCCCCAGGGGTACTTGAAAGAAGCTCAGGGGGTACTTGAATTTAAAAAACAAAATCAAAAAAACAACATTAAATAAATCATCATGTACAGAATACAAAATAAATAATGAGAATCAATGCTGAGCTATAAAACACAATAAATACATTTATATAATAGTTTTATTGTCAATCATCTTGTTTAAGCTTTGGTGACATTTTAAGAAACATTTCTATTTTATATTATTCAAAATAAGTTTATTTGAGTAGCTAAGTAATTAATTTTTGTTAATGAGAGATTAGTTTGTTGTTTTTATTTTTTTTTATCAATGAAAGAGGGCGCTTTTCAGTTTATATTTTACACACAAAATTTACTTAATAAAATTTTTTTTACACATATATATTTACATATGTATTTGTGTGAGTGTTTACAGTGAAATATATGTTGTTTGATTACACAGTTTTGTAAATATAAACAGATATTTTTGGCACAGGAACAAATTTTACCTATTTTTTCTAATTAATGCTGAAGCAAAAGTTAGTGCTACTTGGCTAAAAAAGTATATTTCGGGGGGGTATTCCACTGTAAAAAGTTTGGAAACCACCGGTCTAGGACATTTTTATAAGACTGTACATGTACCAGGAAATGTGTGCAGTGCATTGTAGCGTTTAAAGGCCTTCCACTTTCTTCTGTCCTGAAAACTTAGAAAAGCTGTCGGAGATATTTAAACGATGGAAACCTCTGTCCTGTTTGTCTCCTTTATTCTACCTGTCGCTGCTTTAACACCTGTAACTGTCAGAAATTACAAAAACATCAAAATTCTCTCCCAAATCCGTGGACAATCAGTGTCTCAACCCTCTCACATCCTACTATGTGGTCAATTTTCTGTTGAGTTATCCCCAGGTGAACCTCTCTAAATTCACTCTGCCACTCACATCTTTTCACTTCCACCTGAGACCCATCAGGGATCGCCACGGCACCGACCACTCGCACCAACTTAAAAAGCTCTTGACACATGCCTTGTAAAGCGTTTGACCACTTTCGCTTTTGGGTGCCACAGATATGGCTTGTGAAAGGTGACGGAGTGTTAGCGTGCATTTCTATAGCACCTGCATCCCATCCCTGTCCTCACTGTGAGTTGATGTGTTAAACCTATGTGTGAAGAAAGGCTTAAGACTGAAAGTGTGATTAACCCCCCCACACCACCACCACCACCAGCCCCTCGTCTCATCAGACGCGCTTGGGAGCACAGCAACACTGAGTCTGACACGTTAGTTGGTGACGCAGTGAGAAGCTAACGGCTTACAGTTATCATCAGTTTCCACACATTTCACTAGGAAAGACAAAATGGCTTTTGTTCACACTAGCTGGGTTTCCATTACCTCAGAAATGTGCAAAATGCCAATTGCGCAATAGAAAACTGGTAATGGAAACAACGAAATGTCAGAAAAACTGTCAAAGGTCGGAAAAAAGTTTTTACGCTCCCATGAGGCGGTTTTTGAGACATTTCAAAACAGAAGTATTGTGTAAAAGTGTCATGGAAACAATTTTGCGCATCTTTATTAGTCACAGTCATGACCAGTCCGGTGCCACGAAAGGTTCAATAGCGAAACAGTTCATTAAACGTCACCTGGGTCATTCGGAAATTCTGGATCCAAAACTGGTTGGTGAATTCTGTACAATCCCAGAAATCCATTCTGCATGGCCATTTTGCCTTGGGATGATCAGGCACGTCTGCAGAATGCTGTGAGGTATGCACGGACGCACCTTTCTCTCTCTGCGAGAATTACGAAATATTGCGAGACGGATAGACCGGACTTCACTAGACTCACACATCAGAAGCCAAACACTCTTCAATGGAAGCACCTACAAGTAGCAATTATACTTTGTCGAAATTGTAGAAATATCACTTTTATTTTGTGGAAAACTGTAATGGTAACCCAGCTAGTGATGCTAAAGGAAAAGTTATCAGTACTGTTCATTCATACAGGTTAGAGTCGGAGTTTTGAAGAGCTACAAAATGTCTTAGGTTAAAAAATCCCTGAGGTTACTGGACATTCACTCTTTCCCTATAAAGATTTGACACTTGACGACCCGAGAGGCTTCTGTCAGGTCACTCAGCCATAAAGCCCTGATTGGGGGTGGGGGGGATGGGGGACTGCAGTGATGGTTGACACCTTCCCACTGTATCTGTGGATCCTCAGTGACCTTTAGGTTCTACATCTTTCTCACCAAGGCTCTTCTCCACCAATTGTTCAGTTTGACCGGACAGTCAGCTCTAAGAAGAGTTCTGGTCACCCCCAAATGTCTTCATTTAATGATTTCGGAGCCCACTGTGCTCTTAGGAACCTTAAGTGCAGCAGTTATTCTTTTGTGACCTTGTCCATATCTGTACCGGTCCACAGTTCTGTCTGCGAGCTCTAGGGTCAGTTCCTTCGACCTCATGATTCTCAGTTGCTCTGACATGCACTGTGAGCTGTAAGGTCTTCTACGGACAGGTGTGTGCCTTCCCTAATCAAGTCCAATCAGTTTAATTAAACACAACTGGACTCCAATGAAGGTATAGAACCATCGCAAGCATGAGCAGAAGAAATGAAGTTAAATACAGTTGTGGAAAAAATTGTTAGACCACCCTATGTTTTCTTTGATTTCTTGTTCATTTTAATGCCTGGTCCAACTAAAGGTTCATTTGTTTGGACAAATTTAATAATAACAACAAAAAATAGCTCATAAGAGTTTAATTTCAGAGCTGATATCTATCCATTTTCTATGGTTTTCTTGATAATAACCAAAATTCCAGAAGTTCTTACATCAATAGCTGTGGCATTGTACTGACAAAATCATGCTTTTATTCATTGCATGTTTTCTTTTCTGTCTGTTTTCGTCACATGATACACACAGGAGTTAGTACTGGATTGCATAACCATTGCTTTTGAAGACTTTTGATGGTTTAATATTTTTTCCACAACTGTATACCAGTGTCGTAGCAAAGTCTGAATACTTATGGAAATGTAATATTTAAATTTTTCTTCTATAATAAAGCTGCAAAAATGCCTATAATTCAGTTTTTTAAATGTCAAAATGGGGTGCTGTGTGCATATGAGGACAATAGTGAACTTAAATTATTTTAGTAAATGGCTGCAACATAACAAAGAGTGAAACATGTCAGGGGGTCTGAATACTTTCCGTACCCACTGTACACTTCAAGTCCACCAGGATGGGCGTGTCCTGGAACGTGTTTACCTCTTGACACATTTGCTGAGCACTTTTCTTCCAGTTGCGTAAGAAAACCCTTGAACTCTTCCCGATGAACAAATGGACTATTTCGATGCAGATGTCTGTAGTCTGTTCGCTTCTGCCGGTAAATTACCCCCACACACACAAGTCTTGAATCACCAAAGCAAAGCGGCCTTATTTGTTTGTTTGTTCTCCGACTTGCTCAGTCTGTTATTTAATTTATGTGCCCAGCCCTGGTTTCCCTTCAGAGACTGGCAGACACGGCTGTATTAGCATTCTGATCCGACGCTCAAACACTCACTCATACTAAACTTTGGCAGGTCTGACGAACCTCAGAGAGGGAGAGAAGGCAAAGGCGCGAGGATGACGGGAAGGTGATGAAAGAGGTGTGGGGGGGGGTGCGGGCGCCGAAAATGGAAAAGAGGGAAGTAAAAGTGTGAGACGGAGTGAGTTTACAAAAGCCCACCTGTCTGTGTGATGTGTTAATGCAGAGTTCATGTCACAGACACTGACCTGCCAGTGGACAACAGCCCACGCCGCCCAACACAAACAGAAATGAGATCACGGAAATGCATGTGTGACGTGGCTTCACTTTGAACCAGGCCAAGGGCGTTCATGGAGCCTTCAAAAGTCGTATAGAGGGTATACACGTGATGTCACAGCAAGGGGTCCGCTCTGCAGTTACACAACACTAAGTGGCAGAAAGTATGAGATGAGTGGCAACGTTGACTTACATACTGTCAAACATCTGTAAAATATCACACAATAACACATCTAAAGCATATTTATACCTAATGTTTCTACATGCCAATCTAGGAGAGACATGTCTAGACCTTTGACACCCTAACTGGCTGGTGTGATTATGATTTAGTGATTCTGAAGAGATCTCCAGGTATTTGTTACTGGCAGCGCTAGACGCTATGCTAATCACTATGCTAATTCTTTCGGTTATTTCCAGTTTGGTTTTAAACACATCTTGGGCATATTTAAACCTAGTATTTCTTCACACCAATCTAGGAAAGAAATGTCTAGACATTTGACGCCTTAACTGGCCGATCTGATTATAGTTTCAATGATTCTGAAGAGATATCCAGGTATTTTTTACCGCCACGGTAGATGCTATTCTAATCGCTATGCTAATTTGTTCAGTAATTTCCAGTTCGGTTTTAAACACACATAGAGCACATTTAAACATAATGTTTCTACATACCAATCTAGGAGAGACATGTCCAGACACTTGACACCTTAACCGGCTGACTGATGATGATTTCACTGATGCTGAAGAGATTTCCAGGTATTTTTTACTGGTGGTGCTAGATGCTATGTTACGCTAGTTGCTATGCTAGTTTGTTCAGTAATTTCCAGTTTGGTTTTAAACACCTCTAAAGCATATTTACACCTAATATTTCTACACTCCCGTCCATTAAAGACATGTCTAGACCTTTAACATCATAACTGGTCAGTCTGATTATGAGTTTAATGCATTTGTCGGTTTCCCAGGTTCACTTAGTGGACTTGAGAAGAAGAACTTGTAAGAACCACCACCCTGCTGTCCTGGTGCTCCAGGCTGGTAATAGAAGTCCAAAAAAACTCTCCAAGCACAAAAATTACGAACAGCACAATGATTATTTAATGAGATACTGATGTCAAATAAATGTCACTTTAATTTTGCAAAGAAATCCAGCCTTGACCAGGCGTCCAGGCTTTTGGATGCTTTCAGGCTTTTCATTGTGTATTTTGAACATAAAAATGAAAGGCTATGGGATTTCTGTTCCACATGTCAGTTCATAGACCACTTGTTGTTTGGTAGGTCGTACGGATCAATGTCGAGTCCAACAGTCCTTAATTTCATGTCATAGTCCACATTTTTCCTCGTCTCTCTATGTTTTCTAATACATTCTGCCATGCTGGGCAGGTTTGTTTTGCCACTCAGTCCGACTTAGAGGGGCGTGTCCCGGAAAGGAAGTGACGTAAATGCATATACTCCATAGTAGGGGGAATTAAGTGACAAGTAGGCACGGGGTGGATAGAAGTGTAAAATTTGGTACAGATGTTGCTTTGGTGATCCTAAGACATCCTAGAAGGGATGCCCAAAAAAAATTTCAAACAGGAAATTATATTTTGAAGAAATTCAAAATGGTTGTCCATACAGTTGCCAGCTGTCAAAATGTACCAAAAACAACCTCATAACCCGGACTTTGGCTCAGGTCATCACCACATCCTCAGTCAGTCACGTCTGAGTCTGAAGCTGCTTACAACGAATGAATGAAAACAAAAACTCATATGCAGTTAAAAATTTTCCATTGGTCAGTGTGATTTGTGCTTTTGTTTTACATGCCAAACTAATTTTTTTTACCTGCCATTGGCTCTTGGTGGGTGTTAATTTCGCGCCCTGCTACATGAGCTTCACTCTCCATTATAATACAAAATTAAGAGTCAATCTTCTACTAATATATATGTCAGATTGAACAAGTTGTTTTATTTGTGCACCCTAACTGAACTCACCAAACAAATAAAGAAGATGAATTGGAGTGGATTTATATTCACCAAACAGGTTACCGGTAAAAAGTATCGGTTAGTAGCGTAATGATCTTCCAGGTCCGGTAAAAACACTGGGGATTTGCAGTGAAAAGCAGTTCTGTTTAGTGAGTCCTTAATCCCATATTTTCACATTACCAGCCACAAAACCACTAAACCAGTCCAGACTCTGAGACTGGCACACCTCCTGGTCATGTGAAAGGGAGAATTGGCCATTCAGACATTTTTGGACCACACTAAATTGTCTTGGGCCACGAGAAAGGAGGCAGATGACAGACGTGGGTTTTCACTATAGCGTGTCGCCAGATGGCACCTCCTAGTGTGAGAACATTGAGATTTGGCGGAATACATGAAGGTGGGAAATGCATGATCTGAAAAACAAAAAATCCCCTCAGGTCTGACACGTCTGACCAAAACCTGCGATGATTTTCCCGCCTCAGAATGAAAAGCCCGTCTACCTGGACCCAGACCCTCCAGGCTACGTTCATCTCATTTCCTCCTCTGCTCTTCTGTCCTCCCGTAGTTATGCAAATGTGAAGAAATGCAGCAACGAAGGCCGGGCCCTGATGCAGCTGGACTTCCAACAGTTCCTGATGAAGCTGGAGAAGCTGACGGACCTGCGGCCCATCCCCGATAAGGAGTTCGTGGAGACCTACATCAAAGCCTACTACCTGACGGAGAACGACATGGAGCAGTTCATCAAAAACCACAGGGTGAGGGCGTCAACCTGACAGATCACATCAGTCCGTTCACACACAGCAGGTCTTAAAGCACAGTTCAGAGTTTTGGGGAAATTCATTCATATTTTACATTAAAGGGGGTCTTATTTTGCCAAACTCACTTTTATTAGTCTTTGGTTCATTAATTTGTGTGTTTGGACTCTAATAGTTCATAAATGTGAACCCTCCAGGTGCTGCAGAACTATCTTTATACTGATTTGGGCAAAAATGCAGTGGATTTTTACAACTCGTTTTAATTCCTTCCTAAATTGTTACATTTATAACTAGTTACATCATGACATTTGCACATGTAATGCTGCATTCCAGAGTAGTGGGAGGTAGAATATATCCCACCTGGAGTTAACTACATCCCACCTTAAAATATTCCAGATGATCCGTGTTGAACATAAACAACAAATATGGAGATTGCAGATCTAAACTCCGATTTGTTTTGTTACCGAAGAGGAATGTTGACCAGGGCCCCCCTAAGCAAGAAGCTGTTTGGGGGGGGGCCCTAGTATGTCAAACTACAATGAAAAGATGCCTAACCCTTTAGATGATCGACTAAGATGACACAGTCTGTTACAGTTCATGGATAAAACAGGCCACAGTTTAAATCAAACATCTGAAGTTGAGTCACACAGGAAGGATAACTGATAAAAAACAGAATACAGTGAAAACAACAGTCCTCTATACGTCAATAAATAAAACACATTATGAGTGTCGGGCGGCTGTGGCGCAGTAGGTAGAGTGGGTCGTCCAGTGATCAAAGGGTTGGCGGTTCAAATCCCACCTCCAACTGTCCACTGTCCTTGGGCAAGACGCTGAACCCTAAATTGCCCCCAGTGAGGCCTGATAGTGCCTTGCATAATGGCAGCTCCCCACTGGTGTATGGATGTGTGTGTGAATGGGTGAATGTGAGGCTTGTATTGTAAAGCACTTTGAGCACCATTAATGTGTAGAAAAGTACCGACCGTTTAATAACAAAATAAGAAAATACAACAACTGCTGAGATAACTTCTTTCTGATGCCATTACGGTGTTTGTTTTGTTTAATACCCTTGCTAACGGGAGCTGTCAGTCATTCACATCGTACCTGTCGGTGGCCCGCTACATCACTGTGTAATAGTCCAATGAATATGACCTAATAATGACACAAAAAAAACCCAAAAAAAACACCAGCCACAGCCTCATCATTGCAGTTTATTTTATTTATATCCTACATTTATTTGTTAAGCATATAAGGGATGTAATAAACACATGAGATAACTACAGATAAAGACAGGGCATTTGAATTCTCCTCAGACGAGGTGGAACATGCAGCTCTGGGCCCTAAGCATTCGCCTAGTTCTCCTATAGCAAGAAACAGCCCTGGTTTTGACTTTGGACAGTCCAGTGTCCTCATATAAACAAACGATATGGAGGAGGCGAAATGACGGATGAGCTAATTTCTTGTACAAGTTCATACTGTCTCCAAAATAACTACTGTAGCTCGATTCTTTTTTTAACAGACAGAACGCAGTAGTT
>JAPTGZ010000003.1:8918070-8928098 GCA_029814645.1 Fowleria isostigma
AACACAATGCACGACGCAAATCCGTGAAGTTGCGAAACCGTGAAAAGTAAACCGCGTTATAGCGAGGGATCACTGTAATAAATAAATAAAATACAAAAAAAAAAATAAAGAAATATAGAAAAAAAGTCATGGGGGGGGGGTGTCAAATGTCATTTTTATGGGGTAAAGAGTTAAAAGGACAGAAAGTCAGTGTAAACTTAAACTCAACTCCCGCCAAAAAACCCCAAAACAAACTCCACCTGTCCCATTGAAAACAGCCACTGTGATTTCAAGCTTTTATGAAAGATGAGCGCTGACTGTTAGGGCGACATCCTCTCTCATATCACGATCTAATGGATGATTTAGCGTTGGTTCTTAATAGCAAAGAGCTGAATGTGTTACCATTTATCGCTATTTATAGCCCGGCTGAATGGATGAGCAGTTTCCTCTGATACCTTCCATAAATATTTATTGTCTAAAAAAAAAAAAAAATCAGCTCAGCAGCGCTTCAACTCTTCTATTATTGGAAATGGAACAAAGGAGAGATTTAGGACAGTCAGAACGGTCTAGAAACCCATTATATTTGGAATAAATGCCTCCTTTTCTTATTGCACTTACAGGGCAATATTATTAAAACCAATGCTGACAAGACTAAAGCAGGTTTATTGATGAAAAAAAACACTGGCTGACTTGCAAAAATCCTCTTCAATAACTAGACTATCAGGAAAATGCAAGCATACACATGAATACATTCCAGTCTGCATGTATGGATGTGTCTGTTTCACTGTGATGGCACTAGAATTGTATGCACTTCTTATGTGTGTGTGCTTTGTTTTGTTTCTTACTTTTCTCATTTTTTTTTTTTACTTTATTCATTGACTTTTTTCTATATCTAGTTTACATTATTGATAGTGTTTTGTTTAGGTGCCTGTAATCTGTTGTTTTATTTGCATTTTTCTCTTTATTAGGTATATTTGTGTTCTGTTTGTTGTATTAAAGTTAGTTTTGGTGTACTAATGCATGTTTACAACTAATTTATCTGACATAATTGAGATCATACAAGTTTAAAAGTAGCGAAACTGGGGGTGGGAGTAAATAAGTTTGACTTCTTCTCACTCCCTTTTGGGCTACTAGGTGTATTAGGGGTGTATATTAATAGTAAATTATTGTATATTTTTATGTATATTGTGTACACATAATGATATGTATATTATTTCATCTTGGTATCTACAACCTGCTGTGTTTTATTAGTATTTTTTCTCTTTATTAGATACATTAATGTTCTGTATGTTGTGTTAAAGTTAGTTTCAGTGTACTAATGCATGTTTAAAACTAATTTCTCTGATATAACTGCAGTATAAGTTTAACCCTTTGAGACCCAGCACTATTTTTTGTCAGTTCCCAAATGGAATTTACTCTATATTTAACCTTTTTTAACCCATAAAGACAAACATCCACCATCTACATATACTGATATAAACTGTTTAATCTCTGTTGATCCACTAATCCTATCGATACATGTAAATAACTGATGTAAAATATAGCAATTCATCTTTTCGTGGTCATCAGATATGACCCATTTGGAAGTTCAGAGGCTCTGTAGTTACCATGGAAACACCGTCATCCTCTACTACATTGATTCACCAGTAAAACCCATGGAGTTGGATCAGTGACAGTGGATGGACACACTGGGTTTATGTTCAATTAATGGAAGATTCAACTGAAAGTCATTTTTTCTTCAGTTTATTTTTGATAAAATAATCCTCAAGTTTACTGTAAAGTTTTATAAAAATCTACATGATTAGTAAATTTAATGTTGGAAAATACCTGATTTTTACTGAAAAAAACCACACACTACAGAGGATAATATTACACTAAATCGTGATAAACTACTTATAGATGGTTAAATATAGAAAAAAAATAATTTGAGAATACAAATCTCACACTGAGTCTTTTTGATTTAAGTAATAAAACTGGGGGTGGGAGTAAATAAGTTTTATTTCTTATTCCCATTTGGGCTACTAGGGGTGTATATTAATAATTAATTATTGTGTATGTTTTTGTATACTTATGTACACACAATTAAATGTATATAATACGTGAATGTTGTGTTGTTTCTGTTGTTGTGAATTGAGACTATATTGTGCATGGAGTGCTCAAGCTTGAAATAAACCAATCAATCAATCAATAATTATCAAGAAAAAAAAACCAAGAAAAGCTCAAGCCAAGATTTCCCCAAACCTATTTCTTTCACATTCTGTAAACCAGCAGCTTTGTCTCTAATAAGCATGAACAAGTGTTTTAATGAACTGCAGTGTTGTGCTGCTCTGTGATTACTTTTTCTCTGTTTTTCAAGGTTCAACTGGACCAGTTTTGCTCTTTTGAAAACATTTCATCTCTTATCCGTGACATTTCTCCAATGATTAGTTCTTTTCCTGAGTTAAAGCTATGCAGAGACGACTCAGAGAGGCCGCAACGCCTGGTAAAATATCGTCTGATAAAGAAAAGAGGGAGTAGGCAGTAGAATTGTTAAGGGAGATACTTTAAGATAAAATAAAACTGACTGAGAGAAAAGTGAAGAAACTAGCCAAGCCTGTTTTCTTTCTTTTTTTTTTTTTGGGTGCAGTGTTTGTTTTGCTTTCTGAGGTTACACTGTTACACCACAGCGCTTTCAGAAGCTGGAATTAGCACATTATGAGCTATTATTATAATACCACAAAGTGCAGTAATTTACTGAAATCAGCAGCATAAAAGTACAAAAGACGCCAAGATTGATATAAGTATGTATTTGATGTGTATTATCAAAATGTTCTTATGACACAGTTATTACAATGTACAAAATATAAAAAAAAAATACATACATTACATACATACAATATCAAAGTAAACAATTAAGAACATTAGTTCAGTGCAGTAGTAACAAACTTCATCAACAGTGTAAATTCACATTTGAAGACATTTCCAAATGCTTGTATGTGCCACTATCATCTCCAAAGTAAGGCCTTCTGGTCCTTTTGTCATCAAAGTCAGTTAATAATGTTATTTTTCGTTATGTGCGTGTCCAAGTGAGAGTCTCTGAGAACAAGACTGATGCTTAGACCCGCAAGAATGTTATGTGCTTATTTCTATTCCGCCTCATGCGACGCCTTTTTCCTTGGACTGTGAGCTTTGTTGGCCCTGGAACAAAGAATTGTTGGACAACTGATTAGTACGATCACCTAGAAATGGAATTTTTATTGACTTTTCTCAGTAAATGTAGTAACACACAGGGCCAGACATGATCATAGTCAGAGATGTCAGAAGTATTCCCATTCATTCCTCTGGTAGACGTTTAGATACTAGGGTTTAAACAGACTTCTGGACAAGCTGAAGTATCAACTCAAGGTTTTTAACTTGAGTAAAAGTGTAAAGGTACTAGATTTAAAACTACTTAAAGCACATGCGTCAAACATGCGGCCTGGGGGCCCAAAACTGACCTGCCAAAGGGTTCAATCAGGCCCCTGGGATGAATTTGTGAAATGTAAAAATGACACTGAAGATATTAACAATCAAAGATGTTCAAATCCTTTTAGGTCAATTCTGAAGTGGGTCAAACCAGTAAAATACTGTCATAATAACCTATAAATAATGAAAATTGCACATTTTTCTCTGTTTTAGCATAAAAAAAAAGTAAGGTTACACAAAAATGTTTACATTTACAGACTAGTCTTTTACAAAAAATGTGAATAACTTTGAAGAACCTGAAACTTCTTAAGAGAAGTAAGTAGAATTGTATCAATATTACTTAAAATAGTTACTACTAAATGAAAACTTACTATAGTTACTAATCCAATGTGATCTGTACATTATAATGCACGTGTATAAATAATAAACTAAGGCATAATATTGCTAAAATTTCACTTTTTTCTTAAGAATGTTCAGGTTGTTCATATTCGTTCAAACATTTTATTACAGAATTCAACATTTTTCACTCAAAAATTAAAAGAAAACTTTGGAGATGACATTATTTATGAGTTTTTATCCTATTATTTATATTATTTTGCTGGTCCTGCCCACGTTATATCATGTTAGGCTGTATGTGGCCCCTGAACTAAAATGAGTTTAACATCCCTGACTTAAAGTGTAAAATTAAATGTAAGGGGAAAAAATACCATTAAGACAAAAGCTTCGGTGGTGCCACAGGCATATTGCACTACCCCACCTTCCCAAAAAAACATTTTCTAAAAGTCGTAATGACTATAATATTACATTAAAAGGTCTTTAGTCTTTGGTTTATTTATTTGTGTATTTGGACCCTAATAGTTTATAAAGTCTAATGTGAACCAGGTGCTGCAGAGTTAGTTTTATATTCATTTTAGCAAAAATCGAGTGGATTCCTTCAACATGTTTTAATTCCTTCTGAATTTGTTACTTCTATTACTAGTTACATCACAACATTTGTACATATAAGGTCAAGACGTCCGACAAATATTTCTCAGAATATGCCTTAATTGTTCGTCAGCAGCAGCGGTTGTAGTCCATACTGAAAACATGTCCAAACTTTGAACCAATTACCTAAAATGTTCAGTTGTTGGTTGTATTAACGAACATAAGATCAGCACGGAGGGGGGTGTGAAGTAGCTCATTTGCATTTAAATGGCCAGCACTAAAAACCACCCTTCTAGTGTCATTACTCAGAAATAGGGTTGAAGATGGACCTGTGGAGTTACAGTTTACATAGACCACAGGGAAATGTTTTAAAATGAATAATTCCATTTAAAAAAAGCAAAATGTCACTCCTTTAAAATGATAATATTGAAAAATTTGGGATGCACTAGGCTACATTTTTCAGCTGCATACAGTTGCAGAAAAAAATTATTGGACCACCTTATGTTTCCTTCAATTTCTTGTTCATTTTAATGCCTGGTACAACTTAAAAGTACATTTGTTTGGGACAAATATAATGATAACAACAAAAATACCTCATAATACTTTAATTTTAGAATTGATATCTATCTATTTTCCAGTTTTCTTGATAACAACCAAAATCACGTTAGTTCTTACATCAATATCTATGACATTGTACTGACAAAAACAGTGCTTTTAGACATTCCGTGTTTTCTTTTCTGTCTGTTTTAGTCACATAATACACACAGGAGTTAGTACTTGATTGTATAATCATTGTTTTTGATTAATTTTGATGGTCTAACAATTTTTTGCACAACTGTAACTGCGTGAAAATGTAAGTAGAAGTAAAAAGTCTGAAAAATAATTGCTCCAGTAAAGTATAGATATCCAAAATTTCTACTTAAGTAATGTAACAAAGTATTTGTACTTGGTTACTTGACACCTCTGATCATTGTCTACATCTCCTGAATAATTCGGATGAAACCCTGAGTGTACGATAATGACTCACACCACACATTTGCCAGGCCTGATATAATTAACTGAATCTTATTTGGGTTCCTCCCAATCCCTCCCTCCCTTTTTCTGAAACCTCTCCAAACCGAAAGCAATAAGTCAGCCTGAGTGGGAACCCAAACACTATAATTACTGCACTGAGGAGTCTGAAAATTGCGCCTGGGTGATCATCGTCAGGATTCTCACGGACTAAAAGTTTCGCATTCATTCCCCTCACTCACGCTCTCACACCTTTAACACACACGTCCATGCAGCTCTGCCTCGACACGAAGTTGTTGCTGCTCCCTCCGCAGCCCGAGTAGATGAACTCCTCACACATCTTGGTGACTTTGTTGTAGTAGTAACGAGGAATGGAGGCCGAGCACCTCCCTTTGTCCAGAGGATCCAGGCAGAGCACAGGAACGTCTGGAAAAGAAAAGAAACCACGGTGTACAATGAGGCTGAATTCGCCATCTACGGACCGCGGAACAGTTAAAGGAATCCATGATATTTCACATTACTTGCTTGTTTTTCTATAAAGCAACAATGAGCCATTCACGCTATTGTATTCATGGATATGAGGATGACATATTCATTTATATACATGTGTTCTCTCTGACTCACGATTTTTCTTTTTTCTTAACTCTTTATCAGGAAAGTGATTATTTTTGGTCATTTTTGCACACAGATGTCAGTTAGTTACAGTAAGGACAATCAGGCAATCTCAGGTCCAATGTGGTCTACAGGGTCTGTAAGGTCCACCTCTGCGTGAACAGTGAGTGTACCGGCTTTGTTAGGTACCATGAAGTAATGGTACTAACGTAAGGAAGGATGTTCAATGGGATACTGTGGATGTTGACAGGTGTCTGGATCAGCACTTACTTATTCTAATGTTCTAAAAGTGATGTTCTAATGCTCTAAAATACATGTTCCTATCACCTTACATTTGTTTTTCTTGTATTTTTTATATTTACTGTAGGGGAGGCAAGGGGTATTGTTTTATATTTGAGCTTATTAACACTTAAGCAGCAAAATCATTGCCTGAATTCATACCAGATTGGGTTTATAGATGGCCAATGACTCAGAATAGATGTCATTACATTTTGGGAAAAGTTGTTCAAAGTTCAAATTTTTTTAAATCCTTTTTTCCTCCCCATTTACATATAATGGGCAGAATTTTAAATTGCTATAAAAACATCAATTTTAGCTCAATTTACTTAAAGCATGGCAGAGATATAGAGATTAATTTTAGACATCACTCTGCAAAATATCAAAGTGATAGCTTGTTTTTAAAATTTATTGTTAAATTTTTAAATATTTTTATTTCTCATTAATTTGTAATGAGTGAAATGTCTATAAAAGCATCAATTTTGTTTCAACTTACTTCAAACTTGGCACATACATTATTTTTATATTTAACAAACATTAAATCAGGATGAAGGAGTTAATCAACACCAAAGTAAGCTACAATACATGAAAGGGGCGGGGTTTGTTGTGTCTGGCACTGCTTTTTGGATTCATTCATTCATTTTCTGATGAATGAATGCTTTTTGGATTTTTATTTTATTTTATTTATTTATTTTTATTTATTTATTTATATTTTATTTATTTATTTTGCCACATATGGGTAAGGAACCAAATATGATAATTTCATTAACCTTGATTTTCTACATAAGAATAGAAAAATTTCATATTAGTAATAAAGTCCTGTTATGTCCTCCAGTAACACCCTAAGGTTGAAATGTTGAATTTCAGAGTATTTCTATAAGTGAACTATAAAGGGTTAACACTATTTTAGGGGGCCAAATTCTGCCCATTTTGGTCTTAAGTGGTTCAGACCAGTAAAATAACAACATGATTATTAATCATTATTTATATAAATAATGTCAACTCCAGACTTTCCCTACATGATGAAAATGTCTACGTCTACAAACTGTCCTTTAAAAGAATGTGAAGAACATGAACAACCTAAAATTTCTTAAGAATAAGTGCAATTTTAACAATATTCTGTCTCATTTTACCACTTACACATTTTCATTATAACTTACAGCTCACAGTGGATCTACAAATACACAAAACATTTAGTAACAGATATAATATTGTTAAAATTACACTTACTTCTCTTAAAACATTTCAGGTTTTTCATATTTGTTGAGGATACTTATGTTTTTCTGTGTGAAATAACAGGGTTTTTTTTGGTGTAAATACAAGAAACTTACATTAAAACATTTACAAACATCAAAAATTGGAGTTGTTATCATTTCTAGGTTATTATGATAATATTTTCCCTGGTCTGTATATGAATGTACTAATTCATCCCAGACTGGAACCTTTGGTGGGCCGCATTTGGTCCCCGAGCCACATGTTTGACACCCCTGTTCTAAGGAGTCATCCTGTCGCTGCTGTGCGTTGTGTTTCCTGCTTACTTTTCCGTGGGCTGCAGTACTCCGTGCAGGAGGTGAGGTCCTGGAAGCGGTTGGAGTTCCCTTGGCAGCCCCCGTACGTGAAGCTCTCACACTGCATGGTGGTCATGTTGAAGAAGTAACGGCGGAAAAGGGCACGACACGGTCCTTCCTCTTTAGGAAACCTGCAGATTTGAGGAATTTCTGCAAAGAACAACAACATGTCAACTAAGGAATCATATCAGCTCCAACCTTTAACTAAACCTCAGTGGTGCATCTTTCAGCTTTACTGTGACTGGTTTACTTTGAGCTTGTGCACTATATCTACAATATTGTTTTAATTCACAGTAACAGAAATACATAAAACTGACATATTATATACATATCATTATGTGTACAAAAATATACACAAACATATACAATAATTCACTATTAATATACACTCCTAGTAGCCTGAAAGGGACTGAGAAAAAGTACAACTCACTTATTCCCACCCCCAGTTTCACTACTTAAACTTATATATATGTAATTATATCAGAAAAAGTAGTTGTAACATGCATTAATACATCAAAATTAACTTTAACACAACATACAGACGACAAATAAAGAGGAAAATACAACTAAAACATAACAGATGATATGCACTAAAACGAAATTATGTTAAAAATATGAGTGTATTTAATAAATAGGAGCATATATAATGAATAATGTCAATGAATAAAGTAAAAAAAAATATGAGAAAAGTAAACACATAAAAGAAGAAAATAAGAACAAAAAAAAAAACCTCAGCTCCAACTTTTAACTAAATCTCTACGGTGCATCTTCCAGCTTTACTGTGATTGACTGGTTTATTTCGAGCTTGTGCATTCTATCTACAATACTGTTTCAATTCATAGTAACAGAAATAACATAAAATCCACATATTATACACATATACACAAACATATACAATAATTCACTATTAATATACACCCCTAGTAGCCTGAAAGGAACTGAGAAAAAGTACAACTCACTTATTCCCACCCCCAGTTTCACTACTTAAACTTATATATATGTAATTATATCAGAAAAAGTAGTTGTAACATGCATTAATACATCAAAATGAACTTTAACACAACATACAGAGGACAAATAAAGAGGAAAATACTACTAAAACATAACAGATTATATGCACTAAAATGAAAATATGAGCATATATATTAAATAATGTCAATGAATAAAGTAAAAAATATGGGAAAAGCAAACACATAAGAAGAAGAAAACGAGAAAAAATAAATTAAAAAAACTCAGCTCCAACCTTTAACTAAATCTCTGTGGTGCATCTTTCAGCTTTAAAGTATATTTTACCACACATGATCAATGCAGGACACCCTTATCTTAATATATATGCTTATCTCTATGAACCTACTTGGGATTCTGAAACACGTCTTCTGGCACTCCTGATAACTCTTGAAGTTATTGGCATTTCCTTGGCACCCTCCATAATAGAAAATCTCGCATTTTTGGGTGATAGTGTTGTAATAATAGCGTTCGATTTCTCCTCTGCAGGGTCCTTCATCCATTTGAAGGAGACACACGCCTGAAAACAGCAAACAAAAGGAAGTGTTAGTGCAAATCAAAAGCATTTTACTTGCAGCACAGGACAAAGCAGCGGCCGTGCGTCTTTACGCGCAAATAAAAAAAAAAAAAAAGACGCACTTAACTGCGGTTCTTTCATTACCTTTAGGAGACAACGCCAATGCATTGTAAAACGAGGAGACAAGTGGGATCAATGCCAGTGCGTAAAGTTCCATTTTTATCTGTAAGTTTTTGTCCAAGTCCTCCACTAAACTGTTCCGACTATCCCAGCCTGCGCCAGTTTTATAGTTGAGTGTGAACACTTTCCCAAGAGAATCTAAGGGGCGGGGCCATGACTCATTTCCATACGAGAGCAAAGATTACAAAGAGGTGATGAGTCCATTATTGACCTCGGGGAAGCATGTCGTTATGCTGTAAAACATTGCGTATAACACTATGACTAAAGATATATTCAGAAAAAAAGTCACTGATCAATGATTAAAAAAAAAAAAAAGCTCTGTCCAAGAGATTTTACACTGGAAAAGAGGAAGAGAAAGATGATGAGGATGGTGATACACACTGTAACCCACTATTAACCCATAAGGACCCAGTGTGACTTTTGTGGAAGTCCTAAAGCAGGGGTGTCAAACTCATGTTAGTTCAGGGGCCACGTTCAGCCAAATTTGGTCTGTAGTGGGCCGAACCGGTAAA
>JAPTGZ010000003.1:9065043-9075711 GCA_029814645.1 Fowleria isostigma
AGAATAGAATAGAATAGAATAGAATAGAATAGAATAGAATAGAATAGAATAGAATAGAATAGAATAGAATATTAAATTCCAGGTGACCCCATTTGAATTCCAAGTGATCCCACATGGGGTCACGACCCTAAGGTTGAAAAACACTGGTTTTGCTGTTGAATCAATGTTGTAGAACAGGGGTGTCAAACTCATGTTAGTTCAGGGGCCACGTTCAACCAACTTTGGTCTGAAGTGGGCCGGACCAGTAAAGTAATAACATAATTATATGTAAATAATGTCAATTCCAAAATTTGTATGTGTAACTTTTATGTTGTAGAGTGAAAAAAGTAAAATTATACTGTCAAAATGTTCACATCTACAAACTATCCTTTTAAAGAAATGTAAAAAACATGAACAAAATGAAAATTATTAAGAAAAAAAGTACAATTTTAACACTTTATATGTCATTATTTTTCCTCTGCTTCTCATTTTTACATGTTTGTTATGACTGACAGACCACACTGGATCTACAAATACACAAAACATTAATAACAGAAATTTGAAATTTGAAATTTAATAAAATTACTTTGAATTCACATTTTTTTTACTAAAATGCTAGTCTGTAAATGTAAACCTTTTTTGCACAAATTTACTTTTTTTTTTTTTTTTTACGCTAAAACAAAGATAAACATTTGCGGTTTTCAGTATCCATAGTTTACTCTGATAGTATTTTACTGGACTGACCCACTTTAGATTGAATTGACCTGAATCATTTTAACATCCTTGGTTATTAATACCTTTAATTCTGTCATTTTTGTATTTCACTAATTCATCCTGCGGGCCGGACTGGACCAATTAGCGGGCCGGTTTTGGCCCCCGGGCTGTATGTTTGACACCGCTGTTGTAGAAGATGACAGTGCTTCCACCATAACTACGGAGCCTCTGAACGTTCAAATGGGTCATATCTGATGTCCACGAAAAGATAACAAACTGCATTTTACATAAATTATCTACATTTATTAATAGAATTAATCGCTCAGAAGTTGTTAAATATTTTAGATCAGTAGATGGCTTTGGTCACCAGTGACTGTTTGGGTCTTTATGGGTTAACTTGGTCACTGACCAGTATAAGTTAAAGTAAAAATCTATGTATGTATTTGGACTTTATTTCCTGATTTTATTCTAATGTGTCCTTGAATGCCACCAAGGAGCAACGCTTCACAGACTCAGAGCATGTGTGAGAATGTAGTCTCTTATTCGTGTAGCGTGTGTGGTTGAATGAAGGTTTAAAAAAAGGTTGATGATGTGGAGCTCAGTGGCCATCTTTGATTTCGATACTCCGCCTGTCTGGAGTCTCCGGCTACTTCCAGGCTTTGAGCTCTTCTGCAAACAAGAGAATGTAAGTGGTGCAGTGGAGTGGGAGCTGTGCCATCTTTAAAACACATCTCATCTCCCTCGCCCCTCCTCTATCTCCCCTTCCCTCTGAGTCTATGTGTGTTTGACTCAGGTCAGAGTTGGGGTGAAATCACCAAATAATGAGGTGGTTTTTTTTGTTTTTTTTTTTATTGGCACAGAAAAAGATGAAAGACAACAGGGAAGGAAGAGATGTAGATTTGTGATAGATCAGCAATGTAGGATGTCATCTCCTGCAACGTGTAAGAGAGTTTTCTGGTACAAGTTGAAGTGAAAAATAACAGGAGAATGGGAAATATTCTGTCATATGTTAAGAGAAAAGGGTTTCATTGGGCCTGAAATGTCATGCTTGTCACGTTTAGTTTTTACTTAAAATATCACTAAAATGCATCAAAGCTTAAATTGAGACAGGATTAGTGTGTTCGACTGCAGAAACACTTGTATAGATCTGTTTATGCTGTGTAATATGAGGTAGTCTGAGGGCCAGGCTGACTGCTGTTGGAGTGATCCAAGAGTAGGTGACATGTCTGGTCATGTGGGCAGGTAAGAGCTGCTCAAAGAGAGAGAGAGAGAAATGAGAGCTCTCCTTCACACCTGTCTTTTGTTTGACAGACTATGAACTCTGCCTGTTGTATGTGAACCTCTTGCATTCCACAGTTACACAGGATTTTAACAGAAATATACTCAGTCCTCAGCATAAATGAGTACACCCCATCAGATTTGTCACAAAACGTTTAGTTTTCTTTGAGAATCACAATTTTCTATGGGACACTATACAATATATCATGTCCTCAGTTAAGGAAAGGTTCTGTAAAATTCAGTTTTGTCCAATTTTTTTTTAAAACTATGCTTATGTTCATTTAGATATTGATTAGAATTTTGCTTTTCAAAGGGGGTGTACTCATTTATGCTGAGTACTGTGTATGTATGGTTGATGCACATTATGCTCTCCTGAGGAAAACTGAAACAAAAAAAATAATAAAAATAACAGAATTTTTTGAAAAATATTGCCAGTGGTGCTAAATAGAAAAAGAAAAAGCGGAAAAGTGAGACAGAACCGTGCGTAAAAGCTGTGCGTCCATGTCTATTTAGCTCCATCTGATGTTCTCCTCATGCTAATCCTACATTTGCTCTCAAAACAACTTTTTTCCTCTAAAATCCAAGACAAAAAAAAGACCCCTGCCCACTCGGAGGCCGATCGATCCCCGCGGATACGCACCGAAGTGAGCGCATTTTACGCACAAACTGCGCGTAAAGCTCAGTGTCCGTGGCCGTGTCTCCTGCACTGACACCACGGATTCACTGCAACTCCTAAAGAGGAGGGGTAGAAAAAAAAAAAAAAAAACTAAAGGCCTTCTTCTTCTTCCCTTTTAAACCTCTACGCTGTCCACGTCCTCAAAAAGAATGGATCTAATTAAAACGTTGCACTCGTCATCATCGCCAAAGCTTTGCCAAACGGGTTCTGGTGCAGAGGAGGCTGGGAGATGCAGGACCACATGACTGTGTGAGCTGCAGAGGGATGGGAGTCAGATTGGGTTTCTCTGCTCCTATTGGTCGGTGGGCTGACTTTTGACACGCAGACCAGGGACCCTCCTGCCGTATAAATAGGCCTGATAGAACTTTATTATTCTAGCATCACGGCAGCAGGTTTCTGCTAAGTTTGGAGTTACTCGTGTCACCACAACTGTATGCCTGCTTAAAGTGGTCTAAAAACAGGGGCTCAGCGGCACAAGGAGTCTGCATGTCTGTGTAGACATGCTCAGCTTTGTGGATACCCGGATTCTGTTGCTGCTTGCAGTAACTTCATACCTAGCATCATGTCAATGTAAGTTTCTTATCTGCTCTTTTTTTTTCTATGATGGATATTTTTTTTTCGGGTCCCACCGCTTGAGGATCTTTTTGGCTTTTGTTTGGAACTTACATCAAGGTCAACCCGGACACAGCTATAAGAGCACTGCTGAATTAAACTCAAAAGGATTGAGTTCATGCAGAGGATTCTTCACTTTTTTTTTCCGAGGATACAAAAATTAGCTTCTGAAAAGGAGAAGTTGCGCTCCTGAAAAAAAAAAAAAAAAAGTTCAGTCGCTTTGAAAGAGACGTCTAAAGTAGTTGACCTGGGGTCTTTTGAGTTATTTAATGCATGTGGGATTATCAGAATAGGCTGAGGTTGGACTTTTCTGTTAAGACAAAGATGAAAAAGTTTGGGGCGTTGTACAGATTGTTCCATCCAGATGTCCAGGGAATGAAGGTTTATTATAGGAAACTGAAATGTCTCCCCCTTGTGGCCATTTGTGAAAACATCTTTTGGCACCAATTCGATTTTCTCCTCTTTATACTGAAACAAACCTTATAATTAAAGCTAAAATAGAAAAGACACTAAAAGCAAATCCATTACTTTCAAATTTTCTAGAATAAATAACATATATTAACTTTTTTTCAAATAGAAATAGTAAAGTGTGTTCTTTGAAGACATTAGTGAAAACACATATCAAGTAAAGCATTTAGAATAAAATATATGCAATCAGATGTTATTTTTCAAAGTCAAAGCGCAAAAAAAACAACAATAGGAAAAAAAATAAACTGCCTTACATCTCAGTGAATGGCCACGTGCGCCACCCTGTGGTCCAGGTGGGTTATGACGTGTAGAGGTCACGTGGAGGTCTCAGATGGAGCAAAGCCAGCCTGTAGCACCTGGTCCACACACACAGTTCACCTGGAAACCTCATGTCCACCTGCGCTCAGACCTGCAGCAAGAGCAATGTGAACAAAAGACAGTGACAACATCATGAAATGAATTACAATTTCAGGAAAATTTAACAGATTTGACTTTAATATCTCTCCTTTGCACAAAAATCCCTCCCAAAACAGTAGTTCTAATAAGATGGCAGTAGACGTCAAAGTGTCATCCCTTACCTGCATCATACATTCCTTATTATGCTATTGTTTTTACTTGTTTTTTCAGTAGCAGTTGAACTATTCCTTTCCCAAGGGCATAACCTGCTGTACCTGTTCAGGCCTGTTAGCTGCACGAGCTTTGATACAAGCCTGGAATGCCACTCAACACAGCAGTTTATTTTCATTTTAGAGTTAGAAGACAGGTTTTTTGTGATTTACACTCCATGCAGAGGAAAGGGATGCCCTATAGCTACATTTATATTTGGACTGAGGCTTGTTCTTCAGTATGCAAACTGATATAACAGCAGATAAACAGCGTGGGAGTGTAATTGTCTTAGACCTGACACAGACATTCGTTTGTTTTTCAGATAAAGGCATTAAAAGCAGTTATTCAGACCTCGACTTATTGTTTATTGGACACAAAAGGCCAATCTTTCAATTTAAAATTCCTTAAATCTTAGTTTTTCTAAGATGCGGCAGGTCAAACACAGGGTTACCACCATTTTTAAAGCTGATGTTTTGCATGCAACAGCTTAGACCTTGTCCAGTTTGTGGACTTAACTGTCATGCAGAGAGGAATCAGAGACTATTCACTGGTCAGTAGCAGGAGATTTTTTACATTAATCTCGACTATAGACGTTGTTTTCTCTTTCAGGTGACTGTTTTAAATGCATATCAATGTTCTAATGGAGTATTCCCTTTTCTCTCCCCACCCTCCTGTCTCCATCTCATCTCTCCAACACCACAGTCGCGGTTAGTACACATGCATGAAATCACAAAAAGGAGATTTAATTTTTTATTTCTTTTTTACCTTGTTGCTTTTGCTTTTGGCCTCCGACAACCTGTGACACGTCCCAAGGAACCATTTAAGTCGTCGCTGTCCATTTGAGCAATCCCAACGATAGCAGAGTAGTTTCATTTAGGAATTTTCGACCCTTCTGAACCAAGTATTTTCAGAGTTTTCTCCCCTTCCTGTCCATGAGTAGGTGAGGGTCCTATTGGCTAAAGTTTGTGTCAATGAAACTAAAACCGCAGTGCTGAGGCACCCATGGGGCCTGGTACAAAGGATCCTTTCTGAAGACAGCGATGAGGGGCAGAGGGGGGGATGTACACCTGAACAGCTGGCTTTGGGTCAGTTTAGAGTCCTGCTTTAGGCTCAACATCAGGGATGGATAGCTGGTCTCAGATCAGAGGCTCAATGGAAACATCATTTTTCTGATTTTATAAATGAATGTAAAGCTGAGGTTATCTGATGAGTGTTAAATGACTCTTATAAGTGAAATGAAGTCACACAAAACATGGTGTTTCCAGCATCAGAAGCAACACTTTTACATTTTAAAGTCACTGTTGGACATTTCAGACCTGAATTAGTTGAGATTGGGACGTGTTATCATGTTGCTGTGTAATGCTCTGCAGATGTGTTCATTCTGTTTCTTGTATTTGCATGTTCTGTATGCCACTATAACAAATGTATGTTACTGTAATCACAGCAGCAACTCATTCTTATGCTTAAACGCAACATATGCTACAGATAAATTGCATGTTTAATGTCATGCTTAATGCTGAAAAGACTGAATAAATAAATCTTACATTTATTTATCTTCTTTTCTGTATAGGGAACACTGAAGGTGAGCACATAAATGTTGTCTTTTATGTGTTTTTAGCACCTGATTTGTTATTTTCAGAGTTTAGATAAGGGCTATCTTCTCAGCTAATCATTAAAATGTGTTTAAACTTTCTTTTCCATTCATTGTAAGGTCAAGTCTGTTCATATGCACATTTTAGTGATATTAACACATACCAGATCAGTTGAATGTTGTTCAAATCTGGTGCTTTGCTCATAGTGGTCGTTAGTGTAGATAGTGTCATATGTTTAAATAAATCATCAGCTTGCTTTTGCTAGAGGAATATTGTGGAGATGAACAGAATGATGAGCCATATGCGGTGTGTTTTGGTCTGACCGAGTCGTTTTTCTATCGCAGGGTCCCCGAGGAGACAAAGGACCTCGAGGTGACAGGGTAAGGGCCTGATCTCTGCAGCTTTTAGTCAAACAAACATCTCTGCATGCAAAATAGTACAGTTGGATGTTTTATATTTATGAAGCCTGGTTGGCACCGGGGTTTGTTGATGTCATTTGACCTTTTAACCTCAATAGGCCCCTCCCCTTTGTTTACATCTACATCTGTACATCCTTAGCCCTAATAAATATGGCAATAACAGTGAAAGATCTGATTGATTTACCTTAATATTACATTGATAAACTTGTTTTATTGAAATGAAAGTATTGTTTTGATTTAATAGATGAGTTTTTAATTTTTTTCTTTGTATGTATTCATTTACTCATTTGCAGAGCCATGTATGATCATTAGCATTAGCATTAGCATTAGCATTAGCATTAGGCTCATGCAGAATTCACATCACTGATTTCACGGCAGTATCCCGAGAAAATCGTGGTGTTTATTTGAGATATCATCTGTTATTTACAGGGTCCTCAGGGACCAAATGGAAAGGATGGCAAACCCGGACTCCCTGGACCCCCTGGCCCCCCTGGTCCCCCTGGACTCGGAGGAGTAAGTCCACTGTTTTAAAAATGTGTAAAATAACTCGTTACTTTGATCGATCTCAAAGGCAGTCCAGAGACTTTGATAATGTCACACATGTTGAGATTGAGTTTAGCATCAGGTTTGTGTTCAGTTCAGTGTGTTCATTAAATGAGGCCTGTTTGATGTCGGCTGTGTCTGATGTGTGTTGGGTTCATTTGGTTGTGCAAACTGTGTCTCTAGCTGTGTTTGATGTTGACCTCCATCTGTGTCGCTCTGACTAAATCCATGAAATGCATTCCTGATTTATTTACTACCTTGTGTCGGCATCAGAGCCTCATTAATGATGATATAACCTCGTGACCTTTGACCTGTTTGACCTCGAAGTGCATGGGTCAAACCAGGTCACTGGTTTAGTCTCAGCTGTTTTTTGAATTACACAGATTTTGGAGCTTTTAAAACCAAATATCACTAATTATTATGACACGTTGATGAGCATAAGCTGTCATAGGTGACTGGAGTCGATATTATAGGTTTAAAAGTTGCATTATTTGAAGGTCTTTTTAGTGTGAATAATTTAGACACATATTGATCCTGATATGGAAATTAACCCACTGTCTGTTTTTGTTTTTGTTTTTTCTGTTTTAACAGAACTTTGCTGCTCAGTATGATGGTTCCAAAGCTCCTGATCCCGGCCCCGGACCCATGGTGAGGGAAGCATTCACAAATATACTGTATATGCAAAAAGTACACTTCCATACCTTTACACATACATGTACATCTTCATTTCATTCATATAAACTCCTCAGTGTTTTGTCTTTTTATTCATGTCTACACAAATCCATGATCATAAATGCAGTAGCTTCACTGTTTGATATAATTTATTTATTAATGTTTTCTTCTCTTTAGGGCTTGATGGGTGCTAGAGGCCCACCCGGACCTCCTGGACCCCCTGTAAGTGCACATCCTTCGTATAGAATTCTTTTACAGTCAAAAACTTGAATGCAATATATTGTTCTTTCTCTATTCCAACTTATTTCTGTGTATCTTATTCACTAAACAGGGACCTCAGGGACACACCGGACACCCTGGTGAGCCTGGCGAGCCTGGACAAACTGTAAGATTATCCTTCAGAACATTCTTATTTGACGATTATCTGTACTGAATTGAAGTTCTTTGCCTTCAGATTTACTTGGTTGATGTGATCTCAGTATTGTCCATTAAAAAACAACTCATACATTATCCTAATGTTATGCTTTTCTCTCCAAAGGGTGCTGTTGGTGCTCGTGGCCCCCCTGGACCCCCTGGCAAAGCCGGAGAGGACGTATGTATTTGTGTTTTTTTGCAACAAGATTTATTATTTTTTAACACTCCAAGCTGTTGCTGTTGGTTTTAATATAGGGGAGATGGCTAAAGGTCATTATGTTGATTTGCAGGGTAACAATGGAAGACCTGGCAAACCCGGAGACAGAGGAGCCCCTGGCCCTCAGGTGAGCGAGACGCCTCCAAACACTCCAATTAAAACACTTGTTCAGATCACAATTAGAAAATCTGGTCAAATAACCACTGCTGCTTTGTGTTGTAGGGTGCTCGTGGATTCCCTGGAACCCCTGGACTTCCTGGAATGAAGGGACACAGAGTGAGTTTGGTTGTTTTTTTTATTGTTTTACCCTCGTACTACTCCTACTGGGATAAAAAATACTCCAAAACAGAGACAGTAAAGGAAGAAGCACACATGTACTGATAAAAATTGACTGAAATTCCAATTCTGATTCAATACTTTATTGTCACTGTATAAAACAACACAAGGAGAATGACGTAAATCATTGAGGGGCTTCATGTAGTATAGTAAGACCTGTATCCAAAGGCCCAAATCTGAATTTAGGAAATTACATTTATTCTCATTTGGCTTGGCACTTCATAACTTTATACCCAAAGCTGGTATCAGACAATAAGCTTAATATAAAACCACCATGACTAATCTTTTACCATTATTATTATTACTCATACAGATGAGATCATACAGTAAAGGATTCTCATTTGGTTTTTTTCCCTTTAATTTCTTCTTTTTCACATTAACATTTGGAAAAATACATTGTCATGTTTAGTCTGGTATTCTTTTCCTTTGTCATTCAAAAATTTTTATTATCATACCAGCTCACATTTAAACATGAAATGGCACAGAATTTGGTACTCAAGGTCCCAGATTTAGCCCAGTAAGAATCTACATATAAACAATATGTACATAATAAAAAAAGACCTATATATAAAAAAGACACTTGTGCATCAGTATATTGTTGTGTTTATATCCCTTGTACCTTGTACCTACTGTCTGGAATTTTTGGTAATATTTTGGTGTCTTATAAGCCCATGTAAAAAGGCCAAGCATATACACATGCAAGACACACAAAAATTAATTTATTCATTCATTGTGAGTGTGCAAATCATCATCACTTTCCTCTTGTATCTCAGGGATACAACGGTCTTGATGGACGCAAGGGAGAGCCTGGATCTGCTGGTGCCAAGGTAAGAAAGCACTGAAAACAGACAAAATTCCTATAATTTTTGAATGTTTTAATCTCATTTATCATAGTTATGTCTATATTTAATACATCTGTCAACCCCACCGTCTCTTGCCTCTCCTATAGGGTGAGCCTGGTGCCCATGGAGCTCCTGGAAGCCCCGGACTCGCTGTAAGTTTTCAATTCAATTCGATTATTATTACTTTTTTATTTACACCTATATCTGCAGTACTGACTGATTGTAGCTTTTAGTATTTGTTACCGATGTTCGACCGCTTCCGTTTTCTCATGGCTCTTATTTCCGACGTGTCTTCCCCTCAGGGATCTCGTGGTCTGCCTGGTGAGAGAGGTCGTGCTGGCCCTGCTGGCCCCGCTGGTGCTCGTGGTGCTGATGGCAACGTTGGACCCGCTGGCCCTGCTGTGAGTCTTCAGTTTATGTCATCATATCAGTCCAAACACCCCCAAAATATACCCATTTTACAGTAATACACCTTTGATCTTCTTAGTGAATTTAAACACTGGGGTTTTCTGTTTTGTTTTGTTTTGTTTTGTTTTGTTTTGTTTTGTTTTTTTGGAGGGGGGGTTGTACTTTATTTTTATATTATTACTACAGAAACAACATAAAAATGACAGACAGGGTCATCCTAATAATCAGGAAGTGTGCCAGTATAAGGTACAAAACAAAACAGAAACAGAAAATGAGATGGGTTACATCAGGGTGGACAAGACCATGTTTCTCTAAAGTATTTTCTTTGGAGTTCTTAATGGTCAATTAAGTCCAAAAATAAATAAATAAATACATTTGGGAGTATTCATAATACAATTTAATTAAGGTAAACCAAAACAAAAATATAAATATTGCTCCAGGTTGTAATATGACATCCAGTTTTTCCAATATTCATCTCCTTTTTGGGTGGCGTATCTTAATGAAAATGTCAATTGTTCCACACTTGGAATTTCCTGATTTTTTTTTTCTATACATTGATTGTTAGAGATTTTATATTCAGCCATTTATTAGTTATTATTTTTTTTGACCAGCTAGTAATATCTGCAAGAAATATCTCTCCCCTTTTTTGAGTTTTCTGTTTAATGGGAATAATGTACCTGTGGTTTGATATTGTTATTATTCACATGTTTTATTATTCTTTTGCCTTTACATATACAGTAGTTTTTCTTTTTTTTTTCTTTTATATTTTAAATCAATATGTGTTATGTGCTAAACAATTAAAATAAAAAATAATGATGATACATACTGTAATACGTCTATTTTTGTTGTTAACCTTTGACCCTGTATGACCTGAATTCATGTTGTGTTTTTT
>JAPTGZ010000003.1:9087047-9097707 GCA_029814645.1 Fowleria isostigma
TAAACAAACAACTTAATCACTCAAACTATGCAATTGAAGTGAAATTATCAAAAAAAGGGGGGAAAAAAGTGGGATTGAATCTCTGTCGAAGGTCTGTCCACACTTGTTAACCTTCAGATTCTGGATTATTAAGAAACTGAATTAATTACACAAATGCGTGCTTCATTTGCACATTATGCATTCAGTAGACTCATTTAGATTACATTACTGTAATAGCGAGCCACATTAGATGAAACTTTATTGATCCCACAACGGGGAAAATTTACTGGTCAAGGCAGTGACAGGATGCAATTGACTGATTGATCGGGTTTATTTTGAGCTTGTGCACTTCATGTACAATACTGCATCAATTCACAATAAGGAAATAACATAACATCCACATAGTATATCCATTTTATTATGCGGACTCAAATATACACTGGGAAAAACTTGTAAACACTTATTAGCGCCCCAGCTAACTTTAACACAATACACAAAACAGAAATGTGCCTAATAAAGAGAAAAATACTAATGAAACACAACAGACTGTAGACACACACAATAGATAATACTCTATAGCAGGGGTCTTCAATGTATTTCAGGCCAACTGGTGGAGAGATTGAGCGGGGACCCCCATTATGTATATTGTATTTAATTTTGTTTTATAATTAGCTGAGTGTAGTTCAGTGTATAAATGTACCTTCATTCAATACAGGTCTAGTCACATGATGAGTCACATGATCAGAGGTTGACAGAGCTCATATGTCGATGTGCTGATAACTGTCTGCATCCATTTATCCATTTGATACAATATATTGGATTCATATTAAAGTATATTTAAAGTCATTTAAATTTGTGGGGGGAAAAAATAGTACAATATTTCTTTAAATATTAAAAACTATTTAATCATCCAAACATTTTACGACCCCTCCCCCCCTGCAGCACCTCTGTGGACCCCTGTTGAAGACCAGTGTTGTATAGGGTCTATGCATATTTACATAAGAGGTAGAGTTGCAATATGTCAGAGTATAGATGGGAGATGAAGAAAATGAATGAATGAATGAATGAATGAATGAATGAATGAATGAATGAACACAATAGAGCTACAGTGTTGTTAATGGTAATAATTTACACCTTAATAATAGTTCATGTTTCTTAGCAGAAGCCAATACTCAGGGTTCAAGGTTCAATGTTGCTTTATTTATACCCATGGGTAGATTTGTTTTGCAGAAAGAGTGATTGCGTTTGGCATTGCATTACATCACAAAACACACATTAAACCTGATATGCAGGTACTTGATTGATAAAAAGTTTAAATAAATTAGATAAATATAGATTAATAAATAAAAGTAAGAAGCAATAAAACACAGTAAAAACCTCAAGGAAATAAAAAACAGTCTCTGGAATAAAAAACAGGATAAGAACATAACATTTCTATAATAAAATCCAATTCAAACTGAATGGACCCTAGTTGACTCAGTGATTTTTTTCTGCCCCCTATCACAGGGAGAGGCTGGTAGAGTTGGACCTGCTGGTCCCCCTGGAGCCCGTGGACCCCCTGGAAACATTGGTCTTCCTGGTATGACCGGACCCCAGGGAGAGGCTGGACGTGAGGTAAGAAACAGAACAGCTGACTGACCTACGACCACATTTATAACCTAGAAGTAACACTAATAGCAAGTGGAAGCATGCACTTGAAAGAGTCGCCTGATTAATAATTGTAACGAGAACCTTTATAGAAACATCTTTTGTCTCCATGCGTAGGGTAACCCTGGTAACGATGGTCCTCCTGGTCGCCCTGGCGCTCCTGGACTCAAGGTAAGGTCCATGGTCACACATGAAATCATGCTTGTATAGAAACTATAGAATGATGAAAAACACATATACATACATCCTATTCTCCGGTATATGGGATACTGGATCAAAAAATATATAATAGCATTAAACACACACACATAGGTCCCATTTAACCCATAAGGACCCAGTTTGACATTTGTGTCACTTTCCAAATAATTTTATCCTCTATATTTAAGTGTTTTATTGCGGCTTATTGTAATATTATCTTCTGTATTTTCTGTTTCATTCAGTGAAAATCAAGTATTTTCCCAACATTCAATTTACTAATTATGTATGTGTTCTTAACAGTTTAGAGTAAAATTGAGGATTATTATATCAAAAACAGAGGAATCTGAAGAAAAAGTGACTTTTTCAGCAAAATTTATTATTAACTGAACATAAACCCAGTGTGTCCATCCACTGTCATTGATTTAACTCCATGGGTTTTACTGGTGAATCAATGTTATAGAAGATAACATTGTTTCCATGGTAACTACGGAGCCTCTGAACATCCAAATGGGTCATATCTGATGATCATGAAAAGATAAACGATTGTATTTTACACCATTTATTTACATGGATTAGTGGATTAACAGGGATTAAACAGTTTATATCAGTGCATGATATTGGTAGATGGTGGATGTTTGGGTCTTTATGGGTTAAAAACGGTTAATTATAGAGAAAATTTAATTTGGGAGCTGATACAAAAGTAGTGCTGGGTCTATAGTCACAATCCTACGGTCACATATGATCACCTACTGTCATCTGATTATAATTAGCAATAAAATAAATGGCATTATCTAAACAAAAATACACATATTTCAATCCATGCATAAGCTTGTATGGATACATATACACACACACACACAAACACATGGTCTGTTGTGCTCTAACCTTCATGTGTTTTACTTGACATTGTTCAGGGAGACCGTGGTGATCCTGGCTCTGCTGGTCCCATGGGACTCGCTGGTGCCCCTGGACCTGCTGGACCCTCTGGAGCCGTCGGCAGACCCGGAAACCGTGGAGAGGCTGTAAGTGTCAAACGGCAAACTGTTGTGGCTGAAACAGATTCATAGATGTGCATTATGGTTTTTTCAGTCAAGGATATGCGCATGACAACATTGCTGAATCAGAATCTTCATCATCAGTGCTTCACTCACCTGCTGATTGTCGTCCTCTTCAGGGTGCATCTGGTGCCAGTGGACCTGCTGGCCCCGCTGGAGCTAGAGGCGCTGCTGTAAGTATAACAGCACATGTGACAGTTGTAACAGTTGTGTGGTGTTCATGTTTTTGTTCTTCAGCCAGTGTTCGTGGGTGTTGTGGACCTGCTGCATTTGTGGGTTTTTTAATTCAACATAATCAAACAATTTTGTGTTAAAATACTCAACAGATGTTTCTTGCATCCCAATTATGAGCAATATAGAAAGCATATATTTAAATATTTGCCTTTTTTCTTTATTAGATCACATTTATGAATTATACTGTAAGCTCAGATAAGTTGAGTTTACTTTTTTTTTAACAAAGTAATAATTAATAAACTTTTAAAGTACATTTAACTTACATTTAACTAAAGTTTTAAGGTAAATATACTTAAAATGTTCATTAATCATTACTTTTTTTTTAAGGCAACCACTTTTCTCATTTTTTTAACTTACATTTAACTAAAGTTTTAAGGTAAATGTACTTAAAAAAAAAAAAGTTTATTAATCCTTACTTAATTTTTTTAAGGCAACCACTTTTCTCATTTTTTTTAACTTACATTTAACTGAAGTTTTAAGGTAAATGTACTTAAAAAGTTCATTAATCATTACTTTTTTTTTTTAAGGCAACCACTTTTCTCAATTTTTTTTAACTTACATTTAACTACAGTTTTAAGGTAAATGTACTTAAAAAGTGAATTAATCATTACTTATTTTTTTAAGGCAACCACTTTTCTCAATTTTTTTAAGTGAACTCAAGTTATCTGAACTTACAGTGTAAAGTGTTCCTCAATTTTAGTTTTTGGTTGTTGTTTTTTTTAAGAAAATGTACTATAATCAAGATATGAGTGGAAAAAATCCATTGAAAAAATAATTACTCATCATTTTTCTTTTAAATAAAAAATGAAAACAGGTCCAACAGACCCAAACACCAAACAAGGGTTAAATAACTTATAGTAAACCAACAGTAATACACGATGTCTGTCCTATCACTTAGTCTTGTGTTATTGTGTTCTTATATCCACTGTAAGTCAAAATGGATGGTGAACCTGTTTTTATTGGGTTGCCGTTAGAGTACATAATTAGAGTTTAAGGTTAATTTCTGTTTAATGAAATAGTAAACACACTGTACAGCAGTTTACAGGTGTAGAAAATATGACAATTCATGATTTATGTCAGTAAGTGTGGATCCAATGGAGCCACTGAATTCCTCTAGAATACAATACAATATAATAGGCTATATTGTCATTACACCAGCTTTTCACCAAAAAATTACATCTAATTAACAACACAATAAAATACAAACATATATTGAAATATATAAGATATATGAAAAAGGGAGTAAAGACACATATAAAGACAAAATGAGCAACAAATAGATGCCGGTTCTGTTGAAATGACGTCCATGCGTGTGTGTTACAGGGACCTGCTGGATCCCGTGGTGAGAAGGGAGTCGCTGGGGACAAGGGAGAGAGAGGCATGAAGGGTCTGCGTGGACATCCTGGTCTTCAGGGAATGCCCGGACCTTCTGTAAGTAGAGAATTTACACATGATGCAAATTCACAGCTTTGAGTGTTGATATAATACTATAATACTAAGACCATTTTAATGATAGGTAGGTGCTACCACTGCAGATTTACTGATTGTTTATGTGGTTCTTTTTTTTTTTTTTTTTTTTTATCAAATCAATATTTCATATGTTTGTGTTCTTAGTTTCAGTGATTTACTACTAATTCCTTTTCTCTTCAAAAATAATTAATGAAATACAGTTATCTTAAATACAACATAACACATCATAGTAAGCATCTTCAACATAACAGGCCAACTCAGATGAAACTATTGACCCAGATCTTTTATATTTCTAATTTATTCCGCATAGGAATGTTTACTCTGTTTTTATTGTATGTGTGTCATGCTGCTACTACACTATAATTTCCCAGTTTGGGATAAATAAAGTATATCTATCTATCTAGAAAGCAGCACATTATCCTGATCAAATACAGTCCAACAAGAGTCAGAAACCATAAATATTTTATTACGTAAATGGTTTTAACTGGGATGTTGTTTTTTTAGGGACCTTCTGGTGACACCGGAGCTTCTGGACCTGCTGGAAGTGCTGGACCAAGAGTAAGTTTACCCATATTACATGAGGTGTTGATCTGTTATTCATGAAGACTTTGCCAATGTCACTTCTCTAATGTGTATTCATATGTGAGGAATTGAATTAAGTTTAATCCACTGTAACATGGAGATATATCTGAATATGATGATTCCCTTTTAAATCTGACAAAATATGTCCAGTAGTTGATGTTATCCGTGAAATATTAACAAATAATAAATAGTACGATAAAAAGCTCAGATTTGACACATAATTAGTTTTTAACATTAGTCTGTGTTTTTATTTACCTTTGGCTTTATGTTTTCAACCTCAGTTTTATTTTCAGTAGTTTTGACAGTAGGTTTTTATGAGTTTGTTAAAGTGTTTTTGAAATGCAGGGTATTATTCTCTGACATTCCAAAATTTCTAAAAATATATTGTAATTTAAAACAAAAACATGATTAAAAAATTATATTCACTTAGGACAGTTGAACCATCCACAAAAGACTGTGTTTAAGTATTAATTATGTTACCAGCTTATAGTGAAATAAACTCATAATGATGAAAAGGCCTTTTTTGGATAGTTGTAATCCATTTCAGATTTGGAAACACTTTCAAGAACATTTTTTTGTTTGCTTGTTTCGTTTTGGTAAAGCTCAGTTTTTATTTCAGTTCAGAAAATAATTGATTGGAAATAATCTTCATATACACCAGTGTTTTTCAACCTTGGGGTCATGACCCCATGTGGGGTGGCCTGGAATTCAAATGGGGTCACCTGAAATTTCTAGTAAATGATCATTTCTTTTCTTTATTTTTTAAATTATTAATAAAAAGTATTTTTTAATGATTCAGTACATATTTCATTATAATTAAAACACCATACATTTTTCCTAATAAAAACCAAGTTCAAATAAAATGCAGAATATAATATCTGAGAGGGCATATCTTGATTGATCTTGATTGTTTGTTCAGTATTAATGTTCATCCTTGTAAATTCAACCTCCGCTGCCTGTACAGATCCTGACCAAGGAAAATAAAAATCTCTCTTTGTGCAGTAATCTACACCTGGCTTTTCTGCCTCCGTCCATAATAATATACATTATATAACTAAAAATGTAATCTAAAATTAACGTTTATTTGCAACACTGCATAGCAAACTATTACATGATCGAAAACAAATTAACTTTAGCATAAAAAATGTCTCTGTTTTGAGTATCTGGAGTCGCCAGAAAATTCTGATATTAAAACATTGTCACAAACAAAAAAAGGTTAGAACCACTGATCTAGGCCTAGTCATACATAATGTCCCCAGAACAGTAAGGTTTGACCAGGTCATGTGATGGGTACATCCTTAGGGAGCTGCTGGACCCCACGGACCCCCTGGCAAGGATGGAAGAGCCGGTGCCCATGGTACCATCGGTTCCCCTGGTGCTCGTGGACCCCCTGGATACATCGGACCCGCTGTAAGTGACTTAAAATGTCTGCACAACTTCATTCCAACAGTTAAGCCCTGTCGGCTCTTACATTTTGGAAACCATTCTGAGTTGACCGCATCCATTCTGTGGTCCATCTCAGGGTCCTCCTGGACCTCCTGGTCTTCCCGGACCTCCCGGCCCTGCTGGTGGCGGATACGATGTCTCCGGATACGATGAGTACAGAGCCGACCAGCCCGCCATGAGAGCTAAGGACTACGAGGTTGACGCCACCATCAAGTCCCTGAACACTCAGATCGACAACCTGCTGAGCCCTGAGGGCTCCAGGAAGAACCCCGCCCGCTCCTGCCGCGACATCAAGCTCACCCACCCCGACTGGAGCAGTGGTAAGCACCACCTCATCAGCACAGAGCGTCTCAAACTCATCTTAGTTCAGGGGCCACATACAACCTAACATGATCTAAAGTGGGCCAGACTAGTAAAATAATATAAATAATTGGATAAGAACTGATAAATAATGTCAACTCCAAAGTTTTCTCTAGGTTTTTGAGTGAAAAAAGTAAAATTTAGTAATGAAAATGTTTGCATCTATGAACTGTACTTGAACATAACATGAACAAATATGAGCAACTTGAAAATACTTAAGAAAAATAAGTGCAATTTTAACAATATTTCACCTTAGTTTATCATTCATACATGTGTATCACAACTTACAGATCACAGTGGATCTACAAATACACAAAACATTTAATAACTGGCAGAATATTGGTACAATTACACATACTTCTCCCAAGACATTTCAAGTTATTCACATTTTTTGTAAAAGGCTAGTGTGTAAATGTAAATATTTTGGTAATTTTACAGTTTTTACACTAAAAACAAAGAGAAAAATGTGTGGTTTTTATTATTTAAATGTTATTAAAATAGTATTTTACTGGACTGAATGGACCTAAATGGATTTTATCATCCTTGATTGTTAATGTCTTCAATATAAATTTAGCATTTCACAAATTCATGCCAGGGGCCAGCTTTGGACCCTTTGGAGGGCCGGTTTTGGGCCCCGGGCCACGTGTTTGAATCCTGTTCTCTAATGTAAGCTTTAAGGACAGACAGGAACAAAATTTGAGCGTCTCTGTACCGCCTGCAGGTTTCTACTACATTGACCCCAACCAGGGCAGCATCAACGACGCCATTAGAGTCTTCTGTGACTTCACCACCCGCGAGACCTGCATCTACGCCCACCCCGAGAGCATTGCCCGCAAGAACTGGTTCAGAAGCACCGAGAGCAAGAAGCACGTCTGGTTCGGTGAGACCATCAACGGCGGTACTGAGGTAAGGGCCTGTAAAGAAACAGCCTGTTGTGTTTTAATACATCTGTAAATACTATGACACTAAAATACAGCACTAAATCAGATAATGCATATGGGCGCTTCTATGAAACTGGTCCTAAAAACAGAACAGATGGGGCTAAAAATTCAAACCAGATGTAGATTAATATTATGAAGCAAGTTTGGAAGGACTGTGGGTGTATTTTAAAAATAAATACTCAGATAAAAGAGAAACTATTTTTTAGATAAAACAGTTTTATTTTTTTAATACAAAAATCTGTATGTAACACAGTAGAAAGGATAAGAAAATTACACAGTACTATTTTTTCAAATCATTTTTATCCTCTCACAGGTACATCTTGGAAATTGAAGATAATATATAAGGCAGAGTGTTTCACAAAAATGACCGCTGTTGCAAAATTACTTGTGATTTATATGTGTTTAAATGAGCAGGTTCTGCATGCAATGCAAGTGGTTACTATGGGTTACACATAAAACTGTGAATAAGACTGAGATTCATGAAAAACCTACATGTCTGGATTAGAAAAACCACTAGGATCATCACATTTAACACAGTGTCTTTATTTATAGTGGTACATAAGACCATTTACAGACATGTTTTCAAGATAAAAGCACTGACACCTCAGTAGGTTTTTTGTCTCAATTTTGTTCTTATTTTTGGCTCCAATATTTTATTAAAAATTCATTAATTTGGAATGGCTCGGAGCAAGAGTGTAATTTTTTGCATTTATCGGAGGTCATTGTTAGGTACATCCTGGGGGAAAATATGTCTAAATTTCTTTCTTTTTGTTTTTATAAATATTTTTAGTAAAAAAAATATGACACATCAAAGTCAGAAAATTAACATTTCAGGAAATACAAATTTAACAAACAGATAAATATGTCATAGGTATTGTTTTATCACACATGGAAAAAAAATTCAGAGAGTCAGACAGCCTTTTTTTTTCAACCTACATAGAAAAAAACACAACAAAAAAACAGAAAATAAAAAAGTAAAATTAAATACATAAAACAACGAGGAAAAAATATAATGCAAAAAAAGTTATAAATATACAAAAAAGGTGGGGGGGTGGAAGTGATTCAAAGAAAGTTAAGAAGGGCTGACATTTACTGTAGAACTTAGAGGGAACAGTTCTTAAAGTTTATCTAATCTTTTCAATTTTTAAGAAAAACGTCTAAATTTCTCTTTTATTATTGAGTCTAAAAAGCTGGAAAAGTACCAAAAACCAAAATAAACCCAGTTTCGTACAAGCACCCATATTACCCTGTCCCGTATATATGAGAGTGTTCACCGTTGTGTTTTTGTTCTGCAGTTTACCTACAACGACGCCACCCTCAGCCCACAGAGCATGGCCACTCAGCTGGCCTTCATGCGCCTGCTGTCCAACCAGGCTAGCCAGAACATCACCTACCACTGCAAGAACAGCGTTGCCTACATGAACAGCGAGAGCGGCAACTTGAAGAAGGCTGTGGTTCTCCAGGGCTCCAACGACGTGGAGCTGCGGGCCGAGGGCAACAGCCGCTTTACCTTCTCCGTGCTGGAGGACGGCTGCACTGTGAGTAGCTTTTTTACTTCTTCGGCGCTCATTTAAACCTTCACCCATGTCATGTGTAGGAAAAGACTCCGTGCATTAGTTTATCTACGACTGGTAACTGTAGCGTCCAGCCATGTGCACTGGACTCATTTTACTACTACGACCGCTATTCAGAACTGATTCAAACTTCATAATAATAATGGATTGGATTTCTATAGTGCTTTTCAAGGCACCCAAAGCACTTTACATTATTGATCCATTGTTCATCGATTGATTGATTGGTTTATTTTGAGCTTGTGCGCTCCATATACAATACTGAATATATACATTTCATTATGTGTGAACAGATATACTTAGAGAATTTGTTGTAAACACAATATATATAGAGAAATTTACATTAAAAAAATATACATAGAGAAATTGGTTGTAAACACTCATTAGTACACCAAGTTAACTTTAACACAACATTCAAAACACAAACATACCTAATAAACAGAATAATAACAATAAAACACAACAGATTGTAGGCATCAAGATGAAACAATACAGTTTAAGTTTCAGTTTATTAGTTTATTTTGAGCTTATGCACTCCATGTACAATACTAATTATGTATATATGTACAATATTCAATACTGATGATATACATCTCATTATGTGTATGATGATATACATAGAGAGTTTGCTGTAAACACAATATAGTATACATAAAGAAATATTCATAGAGACATTATTTGCAAGCATTATGTGTACAAAATATACATAATATATAAATATATGCAGCGATTCACTACTAATATACAACCCTGGTAGCCTGAAAAGGAGTGAGAAGAAGTATTGTGTACATATCATTATGTGTACATAATATATATATATAAATATATACAATAATTCACTATTATTATAATACAAAAGTAATAAGCCTGAAAGGGAATGAGAAGAAATAAAACTTATTTACTCCATCCCCCTAGTTTCACTACTTAAACTTGTATGGTTGTAATTATATCAGAGAAATTAGTTATTACACCAAAAGTAACTTTAACACAACATACAGAACACAAATGCACCTAATAATGAGAAAACAATACTAATAAAATACAATAGATTATAGGCACCAAAATGAATAATAATATTAGTAGCAGTAGTAGTAGTTTATTGTGAGCTTATGCACTCTATGCACAATACTAATTACATATGCAGGTACAATATTCAATACTGTTCATATACATCTCA
>JAPTGZ010000003.1:9155038-9168961 GCA_029814645.1 Fowleria isostigma
GTTACCTCTTAATGAAACAATCTACCTAAACTTGTAGAAACCTCCAAACTTTTCTTTTTTCCATTTTTTTTTTTTTTTTTTTTAACACTGCTTTTTTTTTTTTTTATCATAACAGAAAAACAAACTCAAAATATTCATTAAAATCAACATATATCAATGTATCTTTTGATTCCCTCAATAAATGTTGATCACTCGTTTTTCACTTTACTCTGAATTTTCTGTACAAAGTTGTAGCAATCTAAGAAAACAAATGGTTATTTTTTTGTCTTTGTTTTCATGTTTAAAAGAAAAAGTAACTACAAATGGTTGCTAGTTAAACTTTCCCACAGGACAAAAACATCAGCTAATAAACTGGAAAGAAATAGTGATTTGACATTGATTGATACTGACTGATATGCCTATTTTTTATCATGCTAATATTTTTAGCTGTATTACCCAGTTCTATAATAGATGAGAAGTGACTTGAAGTAATTAAAGGCAACTCCATGTCCAGGTTTGTGAACAAGCTTATTTTTCCTCAGGGAAAAGCAAGATTGAACTTTTAAAATTGCCCAGTCTAATCTGTGCTTTAAGTTCTCAGCTCTCATACTGGTGCCTCTTACCTTCCGTGGCCATGATGTTTATGACCAAGTTGTGCCGTGCCGTCTCGAATGTGCGTCGGTTATAGGCCGTAATCTGCAACGCACAGGGGTGAAAGTTTAAGCCCAGATCAGTGGAGCTTATATGGCAGCAGCAGTTTTCTGGACCGGGCTGAGCTGCACTCGCTAGCTCATAAACTCTGTACTCAACTCAGACGCCACACAGAGGCACATGTCCACCGCTGGGAACGTTAAGCCTTTTGGGAAAAGAATTTCTACAGTAGCTTATGGAGGACAAAGAAAGCATAACAACATAATGGAGTTAAAGTCTGAGCTTACAGTAACATTGTACCATGTTACTACGCTGTGACTTTACTCCACTACGAGTAAAACCTCTGTGTTTGGAAACTTAACTAAAATATGTGTATTATCAGTAAAATGTGCTTAAATGTGCAGTAAAATTGTTCATGTCAGTGTTTTACCATTATTTATAATGTCTTTAAACCTCATTTTACTGCTGCATTTTACCACTGTATATGTTTAAGGTTAAGCTCACCACTGATACTTTAAAGGGCTTCTACTATATGTAGTATTAATGTTCCAAATTCTCAACAGCAGGGGAAAGTCATGTGCCAGAACACACTTAAGACCCCCAAAACCACCAACAAATCAACAGAGAGTATCTCTTATTCAATGAAGTCTAAAGTTCTTTGTTTACACACAACTATATTATGGTATAATCAGATTTTCTTCTTCAAACTAAAACTCATTAACAGGTTATTTGGACAATCAGTGAAAATAACACTGTCTTATAATCTCCATGTACTGCATCAGCTGATAGTTTACATTGTAGTACAGTTAGCTTAGCTCTGTTTAGACAGAAAACGGTCACAGTAAAACCACAAAACACCTCTATTTTCTGTACTATTTGTGTTGTCAATAGCTGCAATAAATATCTTTTTGGAATCGTCCAAAGACAGTCAGAACTATCACAGTTTAGTCTGAACCGTGGATCAACAAAAGGAAAACTTACCAAAGATAATAACATGATATAATAACTTTATAGCTTCATAAGCCTCATAATCAAACTCATCTCTGTAGAAGATGCTGCAATTTTAGCATCAAACTCATTTTCTTAATTTTTATCTTTTCCACATCTCTATGATCCAATACTTTAGCATCTTTTGGAGAAGTTCAGAACCCTTTATTCCAAACACTAACTCTATATTTATTTATTTATTTATTTAATGTTTGGAAGTAGAAACAGTACATGTAGCCCCTTTGTTGTACCATATTCTATAAGATCATCATGTATTTGTTGTGTTACTATCATGTATCTTTAAAGAGTCCGCTTGTCGTGACCTCAGAAAAACAGCCATGGAAAAATGTTTCAACCATTTCTCAAACATTAAAGATCACATCTGGAGGTATGTGTTTTTTATTGGACCAGATAGCAGGAAAATGTATTTGAGTTATCTATGGGCGTTAAAAGGTGCAATATTTGCATCTAAGATATAGTACAGTATGATTATAAAGCTGCATAAAATTCAAAGATTCAGTTAAAGTACAAGTACAGTCGTGGAAAAAATGATTAGACCACCCTATGTTTTCTTCGATTTCTTGTTCATTTTAATGTCTGGTTCAACTAAAGGTGCATTTGTTTGGACAAATATAATGACAACAGAAGTAGCTCATGAGAGTTTAATTTAGGAGCTGATGTCTACCCATTTCCCACGGTTTTCTTGATAATTACCAAAATCTTACATCAAGTTCTTACCGCATTGACAAAAACAGTGGTTTTAGACATTCCATGTTTTCTTTTCTGTCTGTTTTAGTCACATGATACAGGAGTTAGTACTTGATTGCATAAGGATTGTTTTTGATGACTTTTAATGATGTAATCATTTTTTTTTCTGTGACTATATGTAAAATGTGTACTTAAATATTCTGCTTTATTACAGTAAAATCAAATTCTAAAGTGCTCTCATCTCCATGTGTTCAGGCATCCACCACATACCTTAAAACAGCACTCCTTTCCCTTCCTTCACATAAAATGCAGTCATCCAAATACCACCATGTTCATTCTGTTCACTTTGAAGGCCATCCAAAACCTCACCTCAATCCTGGTGGGCGTGCCAACATGCTCAGCAGTGGGTGAGCCGTAGAGCACTCCGTCGCTGTGAGGAGTCCTCTGGATGTACCGCAGCCAGCCCGGTCTGTCAGGGTAGCCCATCAGGTTGGTGTTGAAAGTGATCGGGTCATTGCTGGCATCACCTGGAGGCAGAGATGAAGATTAATGAGGTGTGCAGCAAATGTTCCGTTATGGGTCAGTGCTAATTCAGTAATGGACAACGACTGCAACTGCTACAGGTACAAATGGTACCCGATACAGAAATTATTCCATCACTGTTCCTAATAAAAACAAAGCGGCTGTGTTGTACCTGACTTTGGATAAGGAGGAAACTCTCCTTTAAAGTACTCTCTCTCCAGCACGTGGACAAAAAGCACTCCAGCAGATGGGTAGACGTTCCGGTCTGCATGAGACCTCGACAAGATGGTGACCACTAAAGAGAAGGAGAAGAATTGAGCTCCTGATGGCACAGCGTTTTCTTCTCTGTGAATGTCTGTTATTCATCATAATGACAGAAGCACTGAAAGGAACAGGGTGTTATTAAAGGTGCAAACAAATAAAGCAAATGTTTATGTCACTCAGACAGGAGTATATAACCCAAATGGATGTTATCTCAAACACACTGAGGTACTGCAACTTGTTTTATGTGAGACATTGGAAATGATTATTCCAAAGAGTGCAATAAAATATATTAAGTTGTTTTAATACCTATCTTTGTCTCAGACACACTGAAATAAGTCAGATACCAGGGATAATTAAAAGAGATTAATCTGTAGTATTTCTATGTTAAAAGATTACCTAAAAGTACAAATACAGTGATTAGAATAAAGAGTTTATGTCATTTTATGTCAAAGATGTTAATGAACTGAATTTATTCACAGCCACACTGACATCTCACTGTGAATGTACTGTATACGACCACTAGAGGGAGTGGTGAGTCCCTCTACTGGTTGATAGATGAGAACCATTATGAAATAACATCAAGAGAAAAAAGTATAAAAGTAAAAAAAATAGAGGCGTTGTGTTGTGTTCATCACTGGACACAGCTGTAGATGAACAGGATGGAGTTTGATGTTATAATCGCTGCGTTTCTTCTAGATGGATGACTTATATCCTCCTGAGACCCAAGAAAGTGAAAATTTTTGCTTTTTTTTTTTTATTAAATGATTGTCCTTATTGGAAACTGCATAGTGCAAATTTTATTCAGATACGCATTTTAAATTATTTTTATTTATTTATAAATTTATTAATTAGATTTGTTAATTAAATGTCCTTTACAATGGACAGCATTTTTTAAGTAAAACTGCTGATCCTTTGGCCTCTGCGGAAGACAAAAATGCATTATTGGGTCTCAGGAGGATATTATGTGGCTTTTGAAGGTATAAAGTAGAAGTGGGTGATCTATATTGCATGCAATAGTATCGTAAATGTTGCTTTCACAATGTACAATTTTACAATATCAAGTATTCATGCTGTCTTGAATGGACAGTGCATAGATGGTGAGGTACATATAAGTCCTCATTCACCGAATGCCTCAGAAGCCAATCAGCGAACAGATTTCAGTCGGCCTACATTTCTTTCTGGAGTTTGAGGCAGATTGGTATGCCAGTGTGTCCTATAGTGACAATACTTGGTAATGTTTGTCTATTTGATTTATAATATTTAATTAGTTTTACATTTCAATGTCATCTTATTTTAATGATGTTTGTTTACTTTTTGTACAAAAGCTCAACTAAGATACTGCTGAGCAAACATGATTAGGCATATTCTCCTGGGATTTATGTATAGCCTGGACATAACTTGTTAAATACTGCCAAAGAATATTCTTAGTGAGTGTTTTGCAGAGGGCCACAATATACATTTATGTGCGTGTTTTGCAGAAGATGTATGAAGCACTTTAAAATTTAAAAAAAGCTGCTGTTCTGAAACACTGTGTCTATCCATAGATGTCCGGGAAAGGAAATAAGAGTTTTACAGCATTTTATGTTTTTTTTTTTTTTTTTATAAAAATCACATTTTAAAAGGATATCATCAGATTATTTTATCGGAAATTTTTTTTTAAATAATCGAAACTTTTTTTTTCCCCCATATCGCCCACCCCTAATATAGAGTTATGTAAGTGATGTTATAGTCCTTGCTAAGTTTGCCATTTATAACTGTTAACTCTGACAGTTCTGACCTTTTTGGATGAATCCAAACAGATCATTAGTGCACATATTGAAAACACAAAGTACACAGAAAACTGAGGTGATTTGTGTTTTTGCTGTGGCTGTTGTCTGTCTAAACAGAGCTAAGCTAATAGCGCTATAATGTAAAGTATCAGCTGATGCAGCATGTGAGAATTATAGGACACCAGAGTTACTTTGACCAAATCAGTTTTTGTTTGGAAAAAAACTTGATATGGTTCAGAATCTGCACCATATCAAGTTATTGATTGCACATACTGTATCTGTACTACAGTGTACACTCTCCCACTCCAACATGCTTTAACACATATTCTTTTTCTTTTATTCATTGTTGGTATTTTTTTTATTGTATTTTAGTCTACCATTGTTTTATTTTTATTGTCTTTGTCTTAACTAATGTTGCAATGTGGTAAGATTCATTTTAGAAGCCCCAAGGGGTTTTCTGATTTCACCTTCATAGTTTGTTTCTTTGCTTGTCCAAATGCTGCATTTGTTGTTGTGTGCAAATCAATCAATCAATCAATCAATCAATCAATAAGCTTCTGAAATTAGAAAAGAAATAAATTAGAGCTCTACTGTAATTATATCTATAGCACCATATTATGGGCTGTTTTTAGCATTAATGTTGTTGCTTTGAAGTGGCAGCACTATGTTTTCTGTAAGTCTACTTTAAATTGCAAGAGTTGGTGTGACATGTTCAGCTGATACTGTCAAGCCACTGTTTTTGAGACACTTTGTATGACTTAAGTGAATAACTTAAAATTTAAACTAATTCAATGAATGAATGTTAATTCAATACAGCTCACAATGATATCTGGTTCATTGCTGGGTGTGTTCATGTGTGGGCAGCCTCGAAACAACTGACAGAAAAAAACTAAAAATTTATGCATTCAGTGATTTTCAGTCTTGTAAAACAGTGATGTTCGGGGATAAGGACCTGTGGTGCTGACGAATGAAAACACAGTAATGAGAGACATTCAGACTGGAGATTTGTTTACATGCCCTCCTCTAACTCTGCCTCTGTTCTAATCTCTCTTTAGACCCACTCCATTTCCCTCACCACCATTTAGTTTTTATTTGTAAAGGGCATCAGCAGAAAAAAAAACAAGAAAAAAAAATGGCAGCCCCTTAATAAGAATGAACAGACTTTAAGACCGGAGGTGATTTGTGCTCCAGCTCGTCTCTTTCTGTTTCTCTCTCTTTCACTGCTTCCTTCACTTTTGCCCACTTGTCTATCTTCAACCTCTTACTGTTTTGGGCAGCATTTTTCTCTTCACACTTTTTTTTTCCTCCTCTTTTCTCTCCCTCGGTGGGTGGGCACTCAATTTTTAATCACCATGGGAGACTGAGTGTACAAAGAAGAAGAAAAAGAAAGGGGGGGGTGAATTGCAAGCAAGAGAAAGTCTGAACCGTTTTCGCCTGCAGACACATAACTCCAGATGCATTAAGCAGCTTGGAGAAGGTCTAAGAAAGCTATGTATGGGTTTTCTGTGTGTTCCCCCACTGGCAAAATGTTGCCGGTTTCCACCATTTTAGCCTCATGTTTTAATCATCAGCATCCGAGCAACACACTCAACATCTCTGTCATTAGTATTATAACATGAAGTGGCTCTGTACTGTAAACCCTCCACTTGAACAGGGACTGATTTCCAAGGACACTCTCCGCTGAAGAGAGTAATAGACCAGGACCGTCCTTTTTAATCTGGGTCCATGAAAGAGGAAGTCACCATGTGATCCTCCGATGTGAAGAGTTATCTATTACCAGGATGTGCGACCGGGTTAAAGGCGAATGGGTGACATATTAAGCTGTGGATTATCAAGCGGGGGCCACATCTTGAAGACTAAACTCAGGGTATCTGTACTGTCTGGCTTCTCATGAGGCAGTTTGAAGTCCTGTATTAAAGAAATATTATCTTATTCACTTCTTTTTTTACATCACTATCTTTACCGCATTTGAAAAATAACCCTGGCAATAATGTCAGTACGTAAAAATGCTTGATATGTAAAACAAATACAGTATATATTGCATTCAATTGTGTATGTTAGAATAATAAAATACAGTTGCGGAAAAAATTATTAGACCACCCTATGTTTTTCTTCAATTTTTTGATTATTTTAATGCCTGGCACAACTAAAGGTACATTTGTTTGAACAAATATAGTGATAGCAACAAAAAATAGCTCATAAGAGTTTAATTTGAGAGCTGATATATAGACATTTTCCATGTTTTTTTGATAACCAAAATCGCATAAGTTCTTCCATCAATATCTATGGCATTGTACTGACAAAAACGGTGCTTTTAGACATTCCATGTTTTCTTTTCTGTCTGTTTTAGTCACATGATACACACGGGAGTTAGTACTTGATTGCTTAACCATTGTTTTTGATGACTTGATGGTCTAATAATTTTTTCTGCTAATGTATTAGATACTAGCATTTGTTCAGTTTCAGCTACAACAAACAGCTGCATTGTTGATTATTTTCTTGATTAATCAGTTGAGAAAATAAAATGCGAGATAGATAAAATGATAGATGATGTCCTCAAATGTATTTTGTGACAATCCAAAGATATATCGTCGCTGTGGAGGAATGAAACAAAAACAAAATCCTATTTTACTCTTATGTGATGCTCATATTTGTGTTATTCAGCCAGTGTTCAAGGGTGTGGTGGACCCGCGGCATTTGTGGGTTCTTCATTCAACATGATCAAACAATTTTAAATTAAAATAGGCCTTTTGCCTTTGTTAGATCACATTTATGAATTAAAGTGCTCTCATTTTTAGTTTGTTTTTTTAAATGAAATGTAATATAACCAAGATATGTGAGGAAAACATTTATTTAAAAATAATGGCTCATTATTGTTCTTTTCTAACAAATTAAAATGAGTCCTACTGCCCCAAACACCAAGGATTAAGAAACTAAAATCAAGCAATTTTGACTTTTTTATTTATTTATCTATTTTTACCAAATTACTCAAAAATGACCAATTACTTTAGCTGTAAAATAGACTGCATTTGACTTCCAATAGGTTTAATGTGTTTTTAAGTTCATTTGGCTTTACCTGGCTCGAAAAAAAACATTACTTAATCCTTTTTTTATGGGAGGCAAAACCCAGTAAACTACCCAAGATCCAAACTGCCAGAAGTGAAAATGTATAAAACGGTCCCATATGTATATTAAACTGGGCCAACGTCTAACACACAGCACAGGCCATATGTCCTCTGTCCCCAAGGGCCCGGCCACAGTGAGATACAATCAATGTCAGTTAATGGCTACTAAATGTGATGTTACTTAAATAAACCTCAAGCTCTGTCCACCACATCTCTTTCCAAGGACCGCCTGACTGTGACTAATCCACGCCAGCTCCACAGTAGCTCTTCACGCTGCCACACACACCCACGACATGAGGATCTAGGTTATTTGGAGAGCAGGAATAAAACCTCATTTAGTTTCACCACAGAGGTGGAGTCCTCTGTGATGACTTCAGTCGACCCTCAAATCCCTCTCCGAATGCACACGCTGGGGTTGTACTACCCAAACCGTTGGGTCTCATCGATCCTTCACTACAAAAGATTCACGGTCACACATTTGGTGTCAAGGTCAAGTATGGGTTATTTTATCTCAAGTCGGAAACCAACATGATGCAGGGTAAACATCTGTGACACATCCATAAGACACATAAGCATGTCCAGATGGTCTGGTCTCACCGAATGCGCAGAGGGAATAGAAAATGACCTACAGCACCACCCGTTTGATACAGCAACAAACATCTAGTTTGCATACACATTCCTAGTATAAGGTTAGTCAGTCTAGCATGCGATATTATAACCCCATTCAGTTTTCCTACAATATTTCCATTTCACAATTCATTTACTCATTTTTGCTGTTAAATCCACACTCCTACATAGAATGTTGGATGATGTTCCAGGTGAAAAAGCAGCTCTGCGAAGGAGTATATTCAGTCACGAACACCAAATTTCTTGCCTTACTTTCCACAACATCAAACTCAGGTGTGCCCACACTTCGTCTAATATAATAATAATGATATTATAATATATATTTTGGTTTTCAGCTGGGTGCTTACTCAAACATCAAGAAACCACTGTATTTATGAGGCAATTTTATATACGATGGAGCTTCAAAAAGTTTGAGGAAAAAGAACATGGCTTTGATATGGTTTAAATCGTATGGTCCTCAGTTTTACCCGGATAGACTTAAAGGCTGCTATCAATGCCTGCAGAAGTTTACTGACCTAGATGGAGCATATGTCGAAAAAGAAGCATCATAATTTAAACCGTTTTTCCAACTGTCCTTTTTCTACTTTTTCTCCTCATATTGTGCATTTTCTATTTTTCGAGGGGTGTAACAGTACAGAAAAAAATACGGTTCAGTACGTTTTCCGTGTAAGGGCGATACATTTTCAATACATTTTCAGTACAGTGAAGGAAACCAATGAAAGAGGGGTGGGGGGGTTGGCTCTGTAACTACCTGTGGGAGAGGACATTTTTACAAAATATTGTTCATTCATTTGTACATTAACAGGCACCCCACATTATGTATTTTTGTATTTTTTAATGTTCAATGTTCATTTATGACAAACGCTGTAATCTACTGAATATTTGAATGCCTCACAGTTTTCCCTGAGGTGCTGTGAACATGACCTCACAGTAACACCATAGCAGAGGCACGATGAAGGAGTAGAAGAGCAGGTTCACTTTATGTTTGTCAACTTGGGTTATGAAATAAAAGCCTTTCTGCTATAACGAAACCTGTAGACTCTTTTGTGCCACAAAGCTACAGCATACTGAAAACAGAAAGTGAAACTCGACATGCTTCGAACGTCAACCTGGCTTCTGTGCCTCATGCTGAGAATTTTCTGCTGCTGAATGTACAGTATAATCGAGGAAACCCTGCACGGCCACCCTTCTTCCTGAGTGTTTGTGTTCTTCACACAAGCTACATGTATTTGTTCAGTACACCTCTGTATTGCATCGAAGGCTCCGAACAAAAACAGCTCAATGCAAATGAGTGCACCGTTATACCCCTAATATTTTCTAAAACAAAAAAGGACAATAACCCTAGAACAACAATCCTCTCTATATTCTTAATCATGCCTGGAAATAACTAAATTTCATTCTTTCCCATAGAACAGTGGAACCAGTGGACAACATTATAACCTCACTTCTGATCCAACTCTTTACACGCTGTTCCATTACAGGTTAATAAAGATCACTGACTAAGCTACACTAAGGCTCCGCTAACAGCATCAGGTCTGCTTATTTGTGGAAGCCTGATGTTCTGCTGGGCCTCCTCGAGATGATGAACCAAAGCTCCAGTACTGTACATAATACATTACTAATTAAAGGTTAATACTAAACTGTCCGCTGGAGACTAACCTGTTGGCTCCAGCTTCATGGTATAAATACAGACAAGGCCATGGTAATATGTACAAAGACTGACATTTTTATGGTATTTATCCACATATATAGCACTAGCATTCACTGCATTGGACATAATCATATACGCACCATTTTAAGAGACTGACAGGCATACATAAAGCCCATGATGGATCACTAACAGAACAGGGGGATGGTGGAAATGACTAACCAGATTTTATGCTCCTCTGTGTTGACCTTGGACAGGCTTAGGAGTGATGCCTTCGATGAAAATGCTATTGGCAACTCGCATACAAAAAAAAAAAAAAAACCTCAACCCTCAAACGGCTTTAGTTACTGAGTTCGACTGAACAGCATTCATATGTGTCCGTCGCTTAGGTCAGGAGGAATGCATGTGCTTCTTTGGTGTTTAGAAGGGGAAGCACAAACAACAAGGCAGGCTACTGTTTGTGCCGAGGGTTTGTCTGTGATGAGTCGGAGCGGCGTTGTTCTCGACACAAGATCTGGAAGTGAAAGTAGCTGGTGTCACAACAAGCAGAGAGCACTGGCTGAGAACAAGACTGGACACCGCACAGGCAGTTCAGCGTCCTAGTGCTCTGGAAAGGTAAGACATGCGATGTCACTAGTTTGTTGTGAATCCCTCTTGTTTGGTGTCTTCATTAGCATTGATTTAGTGACATAAAGCTTCATGGTAAACAGCAAAAACCTGTCAAACAGTTAATGATTTAAGTCAGATTCTACCCCTACCAAGAGAAAGATTTAGACAGGATTTATATTCGGTTAATTGCTGTTACAGTAAAATTAAGCGAGGCAAGTTTGTGGCACTGAAAACAATAACGCCAGTATTAATGGGGAACCAGTTGAGCGTGTCACTGTGTTATGATTGGGGGGAGGGGCAACGAGGCAAAACACATGAAGTGCACCACTGCACACACCCACTCACCATCTCTGTACATGGTTGTTCTCGGCCTCAAGACCATGGATCGCTCCATGTCGACATTTTTCACACGTAAAGCAGTGTGTCTGGCATCAAAGGCATGCACTATGTAAACTACTGGATCAATGGACAAATACATGAAAGGAACAGGTTGTCTTTTAGAGTCTGATCTATACAGCAGATATGCAAGATATCACACTACAATCCTAGAAGTTACATTAACTAAGGTTTTTTTGTTGTTGTTGATGATGATTCTATTTAAAGCTGTGGATGATTTTTGTCACCAATTTTTCATCAAATCTTTAAAACCTAAGTATCACAAACATGTAAGTCTTTCTGTCATTATGCACCTGAATCTCTTCTTCCACGCGAACAATTTCAAAGCAAACTCCACCATAAACAGTCCTTGTATTTACAAACAAGCTGGTAGGTCTCTCAGGCATTTTCGGAAATTTGTTGCGGCGTGCATTGTGGGAAGCAGAGTTCCACGCAGCTGCAGTCGCAGCAACAAAAAAAACATGTCAACCAAGCAAAAGCCAGTGGGTTCTCTCTGCATGGAACTCCATAATGCACGCTGTGACAAATTTCCAAAAATGCCTAAGTGACCCACCGGCTATGTTTGTAAACACACAGACTTGTTTATGGTGGAGTTCGCTTTGAAATTATTCACCGTAAGGGAAGAGATTCAGTGCAGAAACACTTACGGATTTGTCATACTTAGGCTATAATTTGGGTTTAACAGATTTGATGAAAAAATGGTGATGAAATTCATCCACAGCTTTAACAAACGTGTTACTCAAACTTTGGGTTAATTCTGGGTGGTGATTGCATGATTTCAACACTGATTACTTAAATGGCTCAAAAAAATTACAACATGCTAAAGTGCTTATTTCATCAAATGAAATTAAAGTACAAAGTGTGATGTGCAATTACGTACAATTACACAGCTATTAAACAACACTGATCTTCATGTAAAATGCCTCCAGGATAAAAGTGGTGAGACTTTAACAATTTTGAGTGACTAATGAAGAAAAATTCAATTAAAAATGCTGGTTGGCTGTAGTTTCCAAGATACTGCCTTGGGTCAAACTGTGAAATTCTACAAATTAATGAGAGAATGGGTTTTATTCAAAAGGGATCTGCTTCAAAACACTGTTTATACATTACAATACAACTCCCTTTTCAGGTTCTTTCTAAAAGAAGATTTATAAATCTAACATATAAATGTATATAAACCAATATGGGTCAACACTTGATCACATAGCATTAAAACATGAGCTAAACAACTGTTTAATCACTTGTTTTCTAATTCTTATTAAAGTATATAAGATTTAGCACATTTAATCTCTTAGGCAGATAATTTCTTTTAAAAAACTGCAGACCAGTGATGGTGTTATAATAAATCTCTTAGTTCTAACATGCCACTTACTTATATCTTTAAATGTAAATTCTTGTAGCATTTAATCTGGCATAAATCACTGTACAAAATACTAAACTTGCATGCAATACAAGAACCACATTAATAGTTTGCAACATGATCAAAATGGAGAAAAAAAAATATAGATAAAAATGTAATAAAATAAAAAATATGACAAAAACAAACAATGAATGAAAATCCATCACAAACTGACATGTTATGCTGTTTTGCCTGAGGATAATACATCCAGCATTTGCATACTGGTGTCATCTCATGTGTGTGGAAGTATAATTAATAACAACTTCACCTGTTTTACTGACATTAGATATATAATGAGGCATCCATAATCCACCTGGTCTACATAAAACACAAGCCACGTCTGGGCAAATGAGATGCTACTATCCATCACCTGAATGAGATAACACTGATTTAATGCTACTAGCAAGACAATGAGCTAGCTCGCTGGACTTTTCAGGTACTGAACAGTGTATAAAAGGCTAAATGCTAAGGCACTCAAGCCGAATAAGTGTCTATATAGCTGTCTTATTGTTAGCCATTTTTCCATGTCTCCTCCTCAGCCTCTTGGAAAAAATGAGCCGAGCAGCTAAACAGCAGCAGCAGGCTAACTAGCTAGCTAACAGTCAGGGATACCGCATTAAGGACAAACGCCTGACAACGGAAGGCTTTCGACCAGGGTTAATCGATACGTACCCGTACCCAGCCATACCGCGACAGCTGCAGTGGACATGGTGGATAACATCCTCGTTAATCTTACATGAAAAAGGTAGTTTTATCTAATCGCCATTGGGTTTGACAGCCATAATCAGAGGCATCCTGCAGCATTCCTTCCTCCGCCTCCTTCCTTCTCTGGAAACAACCTCAGCTTCTTATTGGCTGAACATCTGGATGGAAAAACATGGTTGTCTTGTAAAAAAAAAAAAAAAAAAAAAAGAGGGGAGAAAAAATGGTTGAAAAACACCATGTGAATCAAAATAGTAGCACCACGCCTGCAGGAGTCTAATGTTAATGTTTGCCTGCAGATTAAACAGACCATAAGGAATGACTGTGTTTTTTATAATTAAGGGTTGGATGTGTCATCTGAGGAACAAAATGGAGACGGAGATTATTCACCCTTTAAGTCCATTTTTAATCATCCTCATTAGAAACTGGTTCATTTCAAGGATTGATTATTTTAATGGACCACTCATTTGACTCCCAGTGGGACCACATAGCATGCTGTGAAGACACACACACACACACACACACACACACCCACAC
>JAPTGZ010000003.1:9169061-9179707 GCA_029814645.1 Fowleria isostigma
TGGATCTACAAATACACAGAACATTTAAAAACAGGCAGAATATTGGTGAAAACGCACTTATTTGTCTTAAGACATTTTAGGTTTTTCAAATTTTTTATGAAAGGATAAATGTCAACATCCTCATGTAACTTAACTTTTTTACACTGAAACAAATAGAAAAATGTGTTTGTCATTATTTAGGTAATTGTGGTCTGACCCACTGTAGATCATACTGGTCTGTATATCCTTAATTGTTAGCATCTTCAGTGTCATTTTTTGCATTTCACAAATTCATCCTGTGGGATTGGACCCTTTGGCAGGCTAGATTTGTCCCCAGGGCCATATGTTTAAGACCCCTGACACACACACACACACACACACACACACACACACACACACACCATCACCTCAGCAGGGTTTGACCTCCTGAGCCCAGCTGTGTGAGGGCAGTGGCATGTTTAAGGAGCTCCAATCTGGACAGCCCCCCTACAGAGACAGCCCTCCTAGCTGACAGATGGTCGTGTTTTGGCCCCTTGGCTTCTAGTCAAATGTGCGAAAGGCCTCTGGGGCCCTTAATTCACCACTCATGCTTCCTTGATGTTCTCTTGGCCACAAAGAGAGCACTTTGATCGGTCCAAAAAGCATCCTAATTCAGGCTAACACACCAACTGCCTGGCTCCTACTTGATGAATAATTGTGTGAGTCTGAATTCATGTCCTCCTCTCGTGATATACGTGGCATCCGTCGTCTGTGCTCTGCAGTGCGTGGCTGTTCTGTTCTCACTCTCCTTTTTACCCCTTAAGATTATTTTTAGGTTGCTTAGCAACATCCTCACATAGTCAGTGTTTATGCTTGCTATGAGTGTATCATAATAATCACCATAGGTCTATGCATACAAAAGTGATTAAGACTGGGACTGCAATAAGCCTCCAATAAGTGTTACTTTACACTGTAATTGTCCTGAATTTGTTTGTTTTGAACTGTGGGATGAGATGCTCAAATGTTGCCCATTTTTTCTCAGTATCTGTATAGCTATGAGGTATGTAGGCAACAAACAGTAGTAAACATTGATTTTTCTTTTTCTGTAGGAACATCAGATGGATTGTACTTCACGATGAAATATGACTCTTATTGTAAACTGAAGACAGAGTGAACCTGTACCTCAAATAATGGAGGAAAATAGTACTGAATACAAATAATGATGGTAAAAATGATAGCTATAAAAGAGTATACAAGTGTCTCCTGCTTTAACTGAGTTCAGAGAAAACTAAGATGTTTGTATAACAATGTAAACAATAAAATCTGGCTTATTTAATTAATGCACGTTAACATTAGGTTTATATTATACAAGATTAAATACGACAGAAAAGTTTTACTTTCTAAAACTGCAGTGCCAGTATCAAACACATTTTTCAATGTACTTTATGGATGGATTATTTAAATTATCTGTTTTCGTGTGGTGGTGATCTATGCATCTCTACATAATTATAATCTGTTCTGTTGGGGCCACTTAAGCATCACTACTTTTTTTTTTATAACAGATCAAAACAATTATATGACACATTTTGCCTCTTAGATTATCCTCATACTGGGAAGTTGACAAAGCTCCTTTTCTGTTGCTTTATCACATGAATTAGATCCCGTGTCTGTTGACTCCTACGTGACCCAACCAACAAGACTTCAGATCATAAAAAGTATCATGCAAAAATACTCCAGAGGGAGAATGCAAAGTATATAAGAAAAGTAACAACACTGCTGTGTTTAACCAAATAGAGCAGGGGTGTCATTCATACGGCCCATGGGCCAAAACCAGCCCGTCATAGGGTCCAATCCATGGGATGAATTTGTTGAAGATATTAAGAATCAAGGCTGTCAAAATCATTTTAGTTCAGGTTCTACATATAGACCAGTATGTCCTAAAGTAGTTTGAAACAGTAAAATGCTATCATAATACCCTGTAAATAATGACAGCTTGTTTACATCTACAAATGATTCTTTCACAAAAAATGTGAATAACCTGAACAAATATGAACAAAGTGACATGTCTTAAGAGAAATAAGTGCATATTTACTGATATTTTACCTGTTATTAAATGTTTTGTGTATTTGTGGATCCACTGTGATCTGTAAGTTGTAATGTACATATGTAAATTATAAACTGAGGCAGAATATTAGTGAAATTCCACTTTTTCTTAAGAAATTTTGGGTTGTTTGTGGTTGTTCATCTCATTCACATTTGTTAAAGGAGACTTTGTAGGTATTAACATTTTCATAATGTAATTTAATTTTTTCACTGTTATGATTTCACTGGTCCGGCCCAGGTTAGATCACACTGGGCTGTATGTGGCTCCTGAACCCAAATAACTTTGACAGCCCTGAAATAGAGTATCCTCATTAGTTATTTTCTCCTTTTGCATGGATGTATTGATGGTATGTACAAAAACTGAAAAAATTATAAGGCTACCCTATGTTTTCTTTTATTCTTTAACTGAGTGCAGTTTTTGGTTTTGTTAAAGTGTACCTAATTTGTTGTTGAAGGGAATACATTCATGGAAAAAAAAATATTAGATCACCCCATGTTTTCTTCAATTTCTTGTTCATTTTAATGCCTGGTACAACTAAAGGTGCATTTGTTTGGAGAAATATAATGATAACAACAAAAATAGCTCATAAGAGTTTAATCTCAGAGCTGATATCTATTTCCCATGGTTTTCTTGATAATGACCAAAATCACATATGTTCTTACATTACTATATATGGCATTGTACTGACAAAATCAGTGCTTTTAGGAATTTCATGGTTTTTTTTCTGTCTGTTTTAGTCACATGATACACACATGATTGCATAACCATTGTTTTTGATTTCTTTTGATGGTCTAATCAGTCTTTCCATGACTGTATATCAAAAACAGAGAAAATGGATGAAAAAGTGACTTTTTCAGTAAAATCTATCATTAACTGAACATAAAAACGTGTGTCCATCCATGGTCATTGATCCAACTTCATGGGTTTTACTGGTGAATCAATGTTGTAGAAGATGACGGTGTTTCCACATCCACTACAGAGCCTCTGAACGTCCAAATGGGTCATATCTGATGACCATGAAAAGGTGAATAACTGTATTTTACACCAATTATTTCATGTGAAGAGCTCTTTCCCAAAATTCTATAAATGCCAAATTCTAAACAGTTTATTTGGTCATGCCATTTTGCTGTGTACTGAACCTATTCTCTGCTCCATCAATGTTTCATGGCAAATCACTATATATTCTTGTTTAAAATGTTCTACAAGATGCAGTTTCATTCCAAAATGCTATAAGCACTGAACCTCTTTTTAGCCTAAATACAATACATCTTCTTGACCAATCAGAATTTAGTGAGCAATATAATTGCTATCATTACTTTTTACAGGTTTGCGCTGGATGACTATTAATCTGAATGTGTTACTATTACTGTTTTATTTTATTTTATTTGAGTCTCTGATGTCATATGTTCCATGTTCTCTTGTTTTGGTGTTTTTTTTTTAAAGACAGAAACTATAATTAGTTTTGAAAAAAAAGATGGATTTGTAGTTTAGTTAGTTCAGTTTAGTAGTTTATTTTGAATTCATGCACTCTATGTACAATAATTACATATACATGTACAATATTCAGTACTGTTCAAATACATCTCATTATGTGTACACAGATTATACATGGAGTTTGCTGTAAACACAATGTACATAGAAAAATTAACACGAGCGGGTATGCACAGACAAATATGCAAACATATATATACAGAAAGGTGGGTTGTAAAACATTATGTGTGCACAATATACACAATACATAATTTTATACAACAATTCACCACTAGTATACAACCCTAGTAGCCCGAAAAGGAGTGAGAGAAAGTGTAGTTTATTTACTCCCAACCCCCAAAAAAACCTTTGAAATTATAATCAACAATATTGTTGTTTGATTTAACATTGTTTAACATGCTCAGACTGAGCCAACAAACGATTTTAACAGTTGAATATTAGTCAAAATTTGTGGATCTGGGAAAAAATGTCATTTTTCTAAAATGTATTACAACTGATTTATAGCGTTTTGGAACAGAGCTCTTCATATATGAATTGAATTAATGGATCATTAGTTATCGAATATTTCACACTAGTGGTGGTGGATGTTTGGCTCTTTATGGGTTAATACTGAAAGTGAACTTTGCATCATTTTTGCTCAATCCGTCTGTAAACTCCAAGGCCCCCTGCTGGTCCTCCTGGTACTTTTAAATACCCATCACGTATCTAAAGTGGTCCTTGACCCCCTCTGTACCCCACCCAAACCCCGGGCTTGTGAACAATAACCAGCCGCTGAAGTTCCAGTGAGTATGTGCTGGTATTTGTGCCAGACTGCAGCTCTCACCGAACCCCCTCCGCGCAGCAGATTACCGGACCAAACCATTGCCGCAGTTCAGGTTCGAACACTTGTCACATGAGGCTTTTCCATTCGCGCATCTCCCACCGTCCCCCCGGCTCGGTGCGTCTGTTTTCCCGTCGCTCGGGGGTGCGTCGGACGGAGCCGGTCTGCACGCGCTGCCTCGGTGCGGCTCTGGGTGGGATAAGCCGAACTGCACCGACCCCCCCCTCCCCTCCCCATTGTGCGTCTGGCAGCATCACCCACTGCCTGCAATGGCGTTGGAGCGGCTCTAGTCTGTCCAAGCGTTTCTCTCGTGGCGATTCCGTCCCGGACTATTTCACCAGCGTGTGGTGGGGGGGTGATAGAGATGTGTTATTTTCGAGAGGTTCTGCAACGAGTACATCCATATATTTCCACGGGATTTTGGGTTTTACAGTGTCTATAAACCACGCGTCAACCGAAGCCATGAATGTAAGTGTGTGACTCTTTTGTTTTTGTAACATTGAATCAACACGGATGGGGTTTGTGGTGAACAGTCAACTTCATCCTTTCATGATCGTTTCACAAAAGGTCAGTGCGGTGCATTTGTGGGCATGTTTGCACGGGGGAAATTGAAATAAATCCATCTTTATTAGTGTCAGAAGGGGGAAACCTGAGCTGTCATGTTGTGTGCGCGGTGAGGCTGATGTGCGGCTCTGCCTGTTTGTCTCATCCCATTGACACAACCTTAAAGCCTCGATTTCATCTTTCATCTTCCACCTCCTCCAACTTTATTTCCCGCTGTGGGATGTCCTCCTCAAGCAGCACAGGATCCCCCAAAGTTGAAATGAATGTTTCTTTTTTTACATACATACATAGGTGCTATCACGGCAGCATGGTGAATAATGAATATTGAACCGGGACATTTAGGTTTCAGCCAGTGCTGATGCTGTTGCTGCTGCAGCTGATGCATCCATAGGCTACCATCCAGACTGTTTGTTTCAGCACAACTTAGATTAATGGATTCTCTGTGTCCCAGATGAAATTTTTCGTCTCGGCTTTATTGTGTCAGATTTCATCTCCCTCTTAATGGAATGTTTTTCTAAACAGGATTAAACATTAATGTCTCTACATATGGAATATTTAACTACTGTACTGTGGCCTGCTATCCTGCTTGACTCTGTCTCCTCATAATGGATGGCACAAGCACAGTCTCTTTTTAAATTGCTGTTCTTACATGACATGTTTTGTCTGTGGGTGGTATCAAAACACCTCTTTTGGTGTATTATTATTATTATTAATCTCCCTTTGGTGCAGTGGTCTTAAGCTCCACACAATGTCATAGAGCTGGCATTTAACAGGAGTAACCATAATGTCTGTGATAGTTTAGAAAGCCAAGAGATGTGGCACTGTACAGGTCACAGCTCACTATAGAAAACAGAGGGAGGGGAGAGAGTGAAGGGAAAAAGAAAAAGAAAGAAGGAGAGAGAGCGAGAGGGGCCAGCATTTTCTAAAGCATAGTCATAAAGCCAGTCATTCATCTCTACACTGGTGTCTACAGTAAGTATTGATTTCAGAAGGTAAACAGCATGGCAAGCTCAGTAGACAACATCATCAGTGTGCTTTTAGTGTGCAGTAGGTTCGTTCTAACTAATTCTGTTTGCTTTAACATGCCCACATCAGCATATTTACTTCATGTGACATTCTTACTGGAAAATATATGTTTAGGAAGTGATACTTCAATAGTGGAATTCATTGTTTCAAGAGTTGTGTATCTAGAGCCCACACAGTAATGCAGTGTTATGAAATGTTTCACGCTTCATAACATCTTTCTTCATCTCTGCAGGTGCTGATGGGTCTGACGGAACTCTAACATCAGCTGGATCAGATTAGGCAGCACCGCAGTAGGTCGAGCTGACTCCCGACTCCCACGTTCTAATGAGGCCACGGACATGCTGACATCCCCTCTGAATCCAAAGAGATCATCATGCTGAAGACGGAGGCCTCGGGGGAGAGGACCAGCCTCCGGAGTGCCTCCCCCCACCGGAATGCCTACCGGGCTGAGTTTCAGGCACTTAAACGGGCCTTTGACCAGCCTCGGATCGACGGAGATGCCAAGCCCAAAGACCTTGAACGGGTCAAGCAACCAAGGGGCCGCCAGTATGGCACCCATGTCAGCCGCATTAAGGACATGTTCATGCAGATGGGCTCTGAGAATCCAGGAGCTAAGAACAGGGGTCGTGAAGATGCTTCTCCACAGAAGTTGGTCAAGCCCACCAACTTCATCAACAAGGCTGATGGGTCGGTCATAAAACTCCAGCACTCCTCATCGGCTGAAAGGGTTGGAAACGCCGGTGCAAAGTTCTCTGAAACCAGGAAGTTGTTCGAACAGCAGTCACGTGACCAGTCTCAGTCACCGGTCTTTCCCTATGGACGTGATAAAAGGGGCTCCCATGAACACCTCGATGATTGGCGGGGTGCAAGGTCCAATCGGGGAAGTACTGACTCCTTGGACTCGCTCTGCTCCAGAACAGAGGCTTCCTCGCCAACAGTTAGTCAACTCAGTGCAGTATTTGAAAACGCTGACCATCAGAACCAAGGTGTGCCCTACAAAGGAGTCAACAGACGCACCTTGTACTCGCCAGATGGATTCCAACGCCACGGAGGTGATCTCAGCGAGGACGATTCTCGACACTCTCCTGTTCGTGGAGGCTACCGGAGCAGGACATCAGGAAAGTTCCCTGCGTCGTCGTCCTCAGAGGACCTCCTGAGCCCCAGTCCTGGTGCTGACACCTCAGAGGTAAAACCAGCTCCACCAGAGGTCCAAGCCAAAGACGAGACAGACAACGTTGGCGAGACTTTAAGCCGAAATAAACAGCCTCTTTCTGGGGCCACCACCAATGGAGGCCAGGTCAACGGTTCCTGTGAGGAGGAGGAGAAAAAACATATTGAGGATCTAGGAGTGTCCAAAGTTTCCAAACCCACAGATGATGCTGTGATTACCAATAAAGATTCTGAAGTTGCCAGCCCTGAGCCTCTGCCAACCCCGAGTACACCAGCAGGGGATAACCAGCAGGACAGGGATCTATCAAAAGAAGACAAACCCTCTGAATTGCCTAAAGAATCGGTGGAAGATCCAGATGAGGAATACACTGGGAATGAGCGGGTGATTTTTAATGCGGACGGGGATGCCTGTTATCAGGGTTGGGGTGAAAGCTGCACAGATCCTGAGGATGACCTCTACGGCGATGACGAGGATATTGTCTATGACCCGGGCTCTGATCTGACAGAGATTCCTGGTCTCCCAGAAGAAAGCAAAGAGGACATCCCACCAAAGAGGAAGATTTGCTTCAGCACTGCTCCAATTACAGTAAGTTGGGCGTCGTTACAAACGTGCCATGAAAGCCTAAATTTTGTAAACACACTGAATACAATCCAACATAAAAGCCCTCATGCAGCTCTTATCAAAAGTAGGTTAAAACAACAGAGAGATAATACTGTATTCAGAGCTTCCTTTTTACAGGGTTATATTTATAGTAATGGTTATAGTTAGCTTTATTGTTTTCACTTGTATTTTTATGAGGTCACACAATCACAATATAATAACTGACTTTATAAACGTTTATCCTCGTAAGACCTTTAGTAACTTGCTTCCTGTAGGCCACGAATGATATTTTTCACCTTTAGAAATGGTAAATAAAGTAAAATGGTTTCAGGTTTTTTGTCTCTCTGGTGGCAGCAGTCGAAGGTACTTTGTTATGCAGAGTCTGAGGGTCAAAGCATTGCCCTCTGGGAAATTGACGTGTTCATGAACAGAACATCTGTGCATGTGTTAGTCATGCTGGTTCTGCACCCACACACAGTTTTCACTCAGATACTGTTTGTTTTTCTGAGGCTGAGTCCTTCTCTGCCTTTTGAATCAGGATTCTTTTCATTTAACTAATTGTTAGGGATGTTTTTGTACTTGATGATCCCATAATCGCTGTAAATTGGTCAAATAGTCTGTACAACACACAGCGGACCGTCTGTTTGTGTAATCTTGTTGTGTTCCTTATGTTCAGCGACGTTAGGCTTAATGGGTAGAGATTACACACATTTTGGCTGTCCATCCCACACAGTAGTCACACCGCTTGTTTGAGAATTATTTTTACTAGGTTCTACTACCTCCCCCTAAGTATTCTCTGTATCACCTGCTTTCAAGTATTTTGATATGGGGGTCCACAGTGAGTCGGACACAATGAAGCCAGTGTTGTTTTGTGGATTGGGAAGATGGATTTGGAAGATTACAGGAAATATTTTTCCGTCTTTACACTGAAGCACTGAGTATCAATAAGCTTAACATTTGTGGTAGTAAACAACATGCTTAACCCTTTATAGGGCATTCATTGAAATACTCTGAAATAAAAATTTCAACCTTTGTGTGTTATTGGACGTCATCATCTACCTCCTCATCATTTGGCATAGCCATAAAGTGTCTGAGCAGACTCTTGCTAAAAAGTAAACACATGCAATAAAACAACTGTTATAATGTCGTAAACTGACACAAATCTGTCTTGTTCACTCTTTACAACTCCAAAATTTCTATAAAATCTCTCTTAATCACTCTATGGGCTCATTTATTCTCTACGTTAAAGATGCAGACAAATATGAACAAAGTATTCTGTCCGTCCTGCGTACATTACGTGCTTAATTCTGGCTGTAATCTGGGAGCTTTCGGATGCGTACCCAGATGGAGAATATGGAGCATTAACTTCAGGAACTGTGGAGGCAGTGTTGAGATATGAACAGAATAATTTCCATAAATAGCAGAACTTTTCAAAAGTGACTGCATTAATGAAAATTAGCATACAGTCATACAATCACTGAAAAAAATATCAGACTATCAAAGTTATCAAAAACAATGGTTATACAATCAAGTAGCAACTCGTGTGTGTATCATGTGACTAGAACAGACAGAAAAGAAAACATAGAATGCCTAAAAGCACTGTTTTTGGCAGTACAATGCCATAGATATTGATCTAAGAACTTATGTAATTTTGGTTATTATCAAGAAAACCATGGAAAATGGCTAGATATCAGCTCTGAAACTAAACTTTTATGAGCTATTTTTGTTGTTATTATTGTATTTATCCAAACAAATGTACCTTTGTTTGTACCAGGCATTAAAATGATCAAGAGATTGAAGAAAACATAGGGTTAGTAAAATCTCTTTTGTTGACATGTTTGTTATTATTGACTTTCTTCTTCCTCTTCTACTCAAAAAACTTTATTCTTCTTCATGGTATTTGGCCGGTATGTTAATTTAGAGTGGCACCCTCTGGTGGATTGATTGAGAAATGCTCATTCAAACGTACAGGATGCATGGAAGTATGATGGCAGCGACACATGACAGTGTACATAAAGTGAGCATAAATGAGCCTTATAGTGTTAGAAAAACCAACATGCTTCTTGACATCACTGAGGCACAGGACTGGCCCCGAATTTGCAGAAATAATAAATAGTTTGCAGAAAGAAAATAGTAACTTTCCTGATAAAAAGGTTTTTTTATAGTGAAATGTCATGTTGTTTTGTCTGTATTTTTGGCGTGCAGACATGCCATAAGTGATGTGTGTAACCAATTACAACAGAACATTTATGAGGGGGAGCAGATGAAGAGAGATGGAGGTGCACGTACATGGAGAATCTGAAGCTAACACAAACATTCCACAAGAATCAGTCCCATTAACATGCAGTAACGAACCAGAACAATTAGCCCAGTTATTCTGGGGAAAAAAACGTGACACTGCCTCACTAATTACCCTGCCTCTATCTGTTTCCTTTTGCTGCTTTTGCTTTTGCTTTCTCCCAGGACTCTCTGCACGTGCATGCATAAATGCACGCATGTTTCCAAAAGGATACGAAGACTTAAAAATGGAAAAATTTAATTACTATTAAGGTGTCATGCAGGTAGATTATCTGCTTAAATTTAGCATTTTAATGTAGCGTATATCTATTTCCACTAATACCCTCAACTAATACCATTTCACATTATGTTTATGTATTTGACATACAGAAACAGGACAGATTTTATATATTTTACTTTCATTATACAGTGAATGCGAGCAATTTGGGTCAAACAGGCAGGGAATATTCTCGTCTGTTGTCTGTCCTTTCAGGCCGTCTGTTCTTTGAAAAGGGCCGACGCTCGTTCATCATATGGAATATTCAAGTGAGGCGGGCCCCCCCAATCCCCCCCCCCTTTTCACAGACGCACACGCAAAATTAGACATGCACCCTCCTACTTCGATAGCATACGCC
>JAPTGZ010000003.1:9328375-9342261 GCA_029814645.1 Fowleria isostigma
TCATACTACGAGAATAAAGTCGGACTTTAAATAAAAAAATCGGAATATTTCAAGAATAATTCGTAATATTTTGAGAATAAGGTCATAATATTTTGAGAGTAAAGTCATAATATTACAAGAATAAAGTTGTAGTTCAAAAAACTCGTAATATTTCAAGAATAAAGTCGTAATATTTTGAGATAAAGTCGTAATATTTCGAGAATAAAGTCATAATATTACGAGAATAAAGTCATAATTTAAAAAAAAACTTGGAATATTTTGAAAATAGAGACGAAATATTTTGAGAATAAAGTCGTACTATTTTGAGAATAAAGTCATGATATTTTGAGAATAAAGTCATAACATTAGGAGAACAAAGTTGTAATATGAGAATAAAGTTGTAGTTTAAAAAAACTTGTAATATTTCAAGAATAGTCATAATATTTTGAGAATAAAGTCGTAATATTTTGATAATAAAGTCGTAATATTACGAGAATAAAGTCGTAGTTTTAAAAAAAATCTTAATATTTTGAGAATAAAGTCATGATATTTAGAGAATAAAGTCATAATATTTTGAGATTAAAGTCATATTACAAGAACAAAGTCATAGTTTAAAAAAACTTGTAATATTTCGAGAATAAAGTTGTAATAGTTTGAGAATAAAGTCATAATATTTTGAGAATAAAGTTGTAATATTTTGAGAATAAAGTCATAATATTTTAGAATAAAGTCATAACATTAGGAGAATAAAGTCGTAATATTCTGAGAGTAAAATTGTAGTTTTAAAAACTCGAAAATAATGTAATGAGTCGTAATATTTTGAAATTAATTTGACGGTCAAAGTTTCCTGTTACAGTGAACGCAACAAGTGAAGCAGCAACTTCACCCCTGTTGAATTGAACCAACCTTATTCTCGTAATATCATGACTTTATTCCCATAATTATTTATTCTCGTATTGACAAGTGATTTGTTTTTCTTATGTGGCCCTTATACGCCATCGTACTAAGAGGACAACAGTAACAGTGTAGAGATGCTAACATTAATCCGACGCACTTCTCAGAGTGACCACCAGATGGCGGCGTTGCAGAAGTCACCCTCGGATGGTGGCGCGTATCAAAAGGAGGTGGGATTTCCTCTCCTCAGCAGCAGCATCCTACTCCTCCTAGGGATGTATCGGCGTGCGGTGCACCTGTTTCATGTTGTATTTGGGTCACCGGCCTCTGAAATGCAACGTTTTAACCCCTGTCACCAATAACCAACGGGAAAGGCTCAAACGACCTGTTCGATGTCAGCCGGGAAGCCCTGGTTCAGAGCCCAGTAGACGAGAGGATGTGTTGATTTTTCTTTCGGGTGCAGCAGTGAGACAGCATCTTTGCCGGTGACACATCATAATCTGTACGAGTAGACAAGGTACGAGCTAAACAATAACAGGACATTACAATTGTTGTTTTTGCATATATGAATACTTTGTGTGTAGGTGCTTTTCATCGCAGCATGTTTCCTGGTCAGGCCTTTTAATGCAATGACGTGAAATTTTACATGTATGATGAGCTAGCTTGAAAGCTAATATGTATATCAGGCATCATTTAAGCTAACTAAACAATATACCCTGACTGCTGTATTTTGTCATCTGCTTGATCTGTAGTTACACTGGCTGATTATTTTATTTCTAGCCTGTGCACTCCTTATACAATACTACTTCAATTCACAATAACAGAAATAACATCCACATATTACATACATTTCATTATGTGTACAGAAATATACATTAAGAAATTTGTTGTAAACGTTCATTAGCACACCAAGCTAACTTTGACAAACATACAAAACTAATAAAGAGAAAATATTAATATAACACAACAGACTATAGATACTAAAACAAAATAATACACATATCATTACGTATACACAGTATACATAAACATATACAACAATTTACAGCTAATATACAATATACTGGATATCATGTGACTGTTATTTCACTCTTATGTTCATCATTTTTCTAGGGCTTTAACACCAGTAGTTATTTTCTTCCTGTCTCTGTTCAGAATAGCTGTGTCAGACGTTTGTAAGCCTCCAGTCTCTGTGTTATTATTCATCACTTGTAAATGGTGCTTCTGTTAATTTGGTAGTGACAGCTGATGGATGTGACACTGGCCTTGTACACAGCAAAGTAGTCTTTCTGGGTGCAGCTATTAATAGGCAGCCTTATCCTATTGTAACATCCCAGGTGTAATGTGAAACTATGCAGGATCATAAAGCTATTTTAGTCCATTACTCCCTGTTAACTAGGTTTATTGTTCAATAGGTAACAAAACTTGAAGATGCTTTAATTCACTGTTGGTGTTGAGACTAATCTTGGACTGTAGATATTAGTTAGATGGATTATGGATGTACATCTGCCACACCCAGTGGATATACTCTATGCATCACGTTCATAGGCATCATATTGCAATGAAACCAAAGCATTTAGTGGAAATCAATGCTGTATGTGGCTCTGATCATTTTTCGCAGTCCAGTAGGATACCATGTCTGACAAAAGTGACCTAAAAGCGGAGTTGGAGCGCAAGAAGCAGCGCCTCGCCCAGATAAGGGAAGAGAAAAAGAGGAAGGAGGAGGAGAGGAAGAAGAAAGAGGTAAGAAAAAAAGTGAGTAAGTTCATGCAACTGGCACTCATACTGTATCACACTCTTGGGTGTATTTGTGTGTTCGATTGCTTTTTGTCAGGCCGTGACACAAAAAACGCTGAGGTTGTATGTGTCCGTGTGTGCAAACAAACTACTATGTGTGTGCAGAAGGTTGGTGTTGGAACTTTTCATCACAATGTGCATGCACTTTACAGTATGTTAACTTCTGATCACCTAGCTGACATCACATCTCATGTATCCTGTACAGTCAGAGATCCAGCAGAAAACGGAGGCAACACCGGAAGATTCAGACTTGGATCGTAAGCGCAGGGAAACCGAGGCGCTGTTACAGAGTATTGGCATATCACCAGAGCCTCCACTAGGTACTGAACTCACCTGAACTTAAAACCTGAACAACGACTTCATCTTGAAAAGTTACTATTATCTTATGCTTGTGTTTCAAATGATTTAGTACAGTAAACCTAAAGTTTTCTTTATTTATGATAACATTCATAATTGACTAATTGTGTCAAAATAACCTCTGTGGCTGTAGAATGCAGAAAGTAATACATCCAGTCCTGACTATTTAAATTACATACAGCCTCCATTGTATTATATCTGCATTAGGGCTGCACAGTATGTTGAAAAAATGTTGATATCACAATAACTGAGTGCGCAATATTCATATCGCAAAGACATGCAATAATTTATTTCCTTTTTTTTCCAAAAACTTTCTGTTTTCCACACCATGGGGTACCAGAGTGGTTTTCTCTACCACTCTAACATGATAGTTTTGCTGGTAAAAAAAAAAGCTGAAGTGATGCTACTGCTGCTGGTTGAATGTGAGTTTACATGTTATTAATGTTGAAAATATATGAATATTTTCAGAACACAACTTTGGCCAAAGCATGAACACTTATATTTAAAGATTTTATATGTATATGCAGTATCTACCAAACCAGGCAAATAATGGAATATAGTTTAGTTAAAGCTCTTCCATGGTGGTACTCTGACACTATAGTTATTATGAAATACATCCATGTCATTGACACGTTGACGTATGTGAATTAAATGACCAAATATTTGACTGTTTATGTTGAGGGTCTATGGTAACAGCATCACCAGGATCTACCACAGAGTTGTGTCACTGATTGTAGTAGTACAATATTTTGTCTTAAATTATAAATAACTGAGTCAGCATGCAAACAACTGGCTCATTTTAGCATTGTTAAGGAACATTTTTTTTAGTAGATGAAATTGGTGTTTCTTTAGGTGAACAAAAAAATAATGCAATATTGTTGTTATTGCAGTGCCGTACACACACATCGCACATTACAAGTTTTGCCAATATTGTGCAGACCTAATCTGCATGATGAGTCATATTAAGACTGGACACTCGTGAGACCTATTGGCAGAGGTTTTGTCACACCATTATATTTTTGTACTGTGTTCTTTTTATTATTTACCACAAACATTGTCCTTGGACAGGGCAGAACATTTATCATTTTGTGCGAACTTACCCTTTAACTTACCCTTTACTATCATTTTGATGTACTCCCTACTTATATGCATGTATTAATAAATAAATAATGCTTCAAATGATAAATAAATAAATCATCTCACTGCCCATATGAATATAGAAAAGCGTACTTTTGTGAAATATACCCATCTTTACTCAAATCTGGTGTGTGTGGGTTGTGTCCCTCGGGTATCTCCTTTAGTAAGCCTCTGGAGCCAGTGTTCTCTAGTGGTGTGTAATTGTAACAACACCCAAACACATCAGAATTAGGTCACTTCTTTGCTCCTGATTATCATAAGTTATTTTTAATGCATCTTCAAACACAGTGGAGTACGAGTGAATAAATCAGAGATGCAGTCACTCAGTCCTTTTGATGATCGGCCCGTCTACATTTTGTTATTTTTTTCTTTATTTAAACCTTTACTTTAATTTTTTTGTCTTTTCTTTTTTGAGCAGTTCATGCTTTGCTGTGCTATAACATTAGGCTAAATTTATGTCATTCTCGCTCTGCAGTCCCGACCCCTGTGTCCCCCTCCAAATCTGTGAGCACGCCCAGTGAGACCGGCAGCCAGGACTCAGCTGATGGGGGAGCTGCAGGCAGGTAGGTCAAGCACATGTAGTCCAGCATCAGTCCTGGCTCACATGTCTTATTTAGTTATTTTTATATTGACACACTTTGCTTTGGGTATACAGATTTTGTTAACTATTTTCCCCAATATTCACCATGAAAAAGTACTTGTAAAAACCAGAGATTTTACACACATTTGAGAAGTTATAAAGGAGCTAAAAAGCACTAAGGAACATTGTCTAAAGGGCAGGAGTGTCAAACTCATTTTGATTCAGGGGCCACATTCAGTCCAATATGATCTCAATAGGGCCGGAGTAGTAAAATAATAGTGAAAAAAGTAATATTGCATTATAAAAATATCTATGTCTAACAGTAACATGAACAACCGTGAACAACCCGAAATGACTTGAATAAAAGTAAGTGTAATTTTAACAATATTATTCCCCAGCTTCTTATTTATGCATGTATATTACAACTTATAGATCACAGTGGATCTACAAACACACAAAACATTTAGTAACAGGCAGAATATTGTTAAAATGGCACTTAGTTCTCTTAAAGTCATTCTTATTCACATTTTTTGTGAAAGGATAATTTGTATATGTAAACTGTAATTTTACTTTTTTGCACTAAAATAGTGTTTTTCAACCATGGGGTCACTTGGAATTCAAATGGGGTCACCTGAAATTTCTAGTAATTGATGAAAAAATTAGTAATAAAAATATTTATCTTTCATTATGATTAAAACACCACACACTTTTCCTAAAAAAAATTAAGTTTAAAAAAAGCAGGATATAATTTCTGAAAGGGCATATCTTGATTATCTTTCAAATATTTATTGTGATTGGTTTAAGGTGCTGCAGCTTTATCATTATTCATAGTTTGAGTTATTGTTTGTTCAGTATTAATGTTCATCTTTGTAAATACAGGCTCCGCTGACTGTACATAGCCTGACCAAGAAAAAAAAAAATTCTCACTTTGAGCAGTAATCTACACCTGGCTTTTCTGCCTCTGTCCATAATAATATACATTTTATCATCTAAATGTTGTCTAAAATGAACATTTATTTTTATTATAGTATATTTTAGCAAAAAAAAAAAAGTCTCTGTTATGAATATTTGGGGTCACCAGAAATACGTCATATTAAAATTGGGTCACGAGCCCAAAAAGTTTGGGAACTACTGCACTAAAACAAGGAGAAAATTTTAGAGTCAATATTTATAGGTTATTCTAGTATTTTACTGGTCCCACCCACTTGAGGTTGAATTGGGCTGCATGTGGAACCTGAACTAAAATGAGTTTGACACCCTTGAGTATTAATATCTTCAGTGTAATTTTTGAATGTTACAAATTCATCCCACAGGCTGAATTGGAGTCTTTGGCGGGCTGATTTTGGCCCACCGGCCGTATGTTTGCTATCTCTGCTATAAGGCATCACTAAATTCTACTAATGTTGATGTGGGCTTAGTTCTTATTTGGCACTTGTGTTTATCCTTCATATCTATTCTCTTCTTTCTCGTCAATGGCGTGACAGGTTTAGGTAAGGATGTGTGTGACTGTAGGTGAGGCTGTGACGCCTTGAATGTGGTATTCATCTGTCATTGCATTCGGTGTTTTGATGACCACTGTAGTGCTTGTTGCTCCTCATAGCTGGCAAAAATGTATGTAGTATGAGCTCAAGGTAAGTTCTATCTGTAGGCAGTCCCTCAATGACAGTGTGTGTGAATATAAGACGGGGTGCAAACTACAGTTTACACATATTATCTGTGAAAGTAAATACCATATTTGTAAACCTTTAGAACACCAACATTCACAGTAGAGCCAGCTGAAAGCAATTTTTTTTGAAACCTCAAACTTGATTATACATTTGAGCAGGCAAATGGTTGACATGTGACAAAGTGTGCATTTTTCCTCTTTTGTCACTGTTGTTACAGCTTCATTCAGAGTTCCTGTCACCGTAGCTTGTCATACATGCTCCTGCCTCTGCACCATTTATTTATATGCTTTTTCACTCACAACACACCAGATAAGTGGAGCAAATGTTTATGTTTAAGTTCTGCTCATGGCTGCTTTGGTGCATTAAAGCTACAGTTGAGAAAAGAGTGGTCATCAAGCGCTTTCCATTTGCTACCCAGTGGCAGCTGACTATAAAGTCACAGTGCGAGTGATGCCCTCAGGGGTCATTAGTGATGTGATGTTCTGGTATGGCCAGGGGTGGAATTGGGGAAGAAGCATGTGTGGGAACTCGTCTAAGCTCAGCTAAGCTCAGAGGGCTGGGTATTGTTCCAAAAAACACCTACTGTTATGCCCTGTCCACATAATGAGGATGGCTATTTGCTCTATATTTGGGCCTGTGGTTCATGTAAATGTGTTTGTTATAATAATGGAGCTGTGTGTATCTGTGCAGAGAGGGAAAACAGAGACAGGAAAACAATAGCATTACACTCCAAATGGTCGATTATTGTTTTGTGTTGCGAAGCTGCACCTGAAACATCAAATCCAGGTGTATAGATCAGCGTATGACCAGCAGTAGATCCAGGTCAGCACTGATACGTTTGGGAAATGGACCAGACCAGTGTTTTGGAAAATCCCACTTTAAAGTTAGGAACACATTTCAAGAATCTGAATCAGCACTTAAGATAACTTAAGTTAATGACTTAAATTGTTGCGGTTCGCCTCCATGATAGATTAAAGCGTCTGCATCTGGTATGTCCCATTCATCCTGCCCACAGTTTAACACTAGCTTCTCTGAGCGTTTGTACCGGTTTGTAGTCGTTTTTGTGGAGATACTGGAAAAATAAAGGTTGTGTGGAGAGTCCTGTTTTAAAAATGTAAACGTTTTTACTAGGGGTGTAACAAAATTTTGGCACAAAATTTCACAGAATAGGAAAAAATGACAAAGTAAAATTCAAAGATGCATGAAATAAAAATGAAGTTAAAAAAGTTTCAAGAATGTGAAGGGGTGCCGTGCACTGGGACTGATGATTTCTGAACCTCTCACCTACTGTAGCAGCGCTCTCACTTCATGTGAAAATGGAGGAAGATGAGACAATAGTGGACACCAGGGATGCAACAGGAAAATCGTGTATTTTCTGTCAGCCGTGCACCAAGCCCCGCCCCTCAGTGACAGGCAGCAGACACAGGTGTTAGACTCAAAACACATTACAAGGAGGTGTTTATGTAGGGATTACTGATATAATGATAAATTGTGATAAAATTCCCAACAGTTCGTATTTCCATTTTAATTTCTAATTATCATTAAAATCGTGTTTAATTACCACACTTTGAAAAATTCATGGAGATACTTCTCATTTAGAGGCGCAGATGTGCAATTTGCAATATTTGGCCTCTGAAAACAAGGGGAAGGGCACCCACATGGACAGTGCTCTTGAGATTTTTCGCCCCACTAACAGGACAAAGTCAGAAGTCTGGATGTAATTTGGATTTTTAAAGGATGTTGAGGGGAAACTATTTGAAGATGGTCAACCTGTCCAGAAAATGCAGTAAAACAGCCTCCGCAAAGACAGGCAACACTTCACATTTGATGAGCTATTTCTGTGACCACCACCAACAACTATATTAAATATTCGAATGTTTCTGTCAACAGAAAGTACATTGTGCATGTTATTTATTTGTTTGTTAAAACTAGGTTTAATTATTTCAGTATATAGTACTTTATGAACATTTTGAGCACATTTCAACAATACGCCGATAAGAATGATAATGTTGATCACAATAACTGATGTGAAGTTTTCATATCATTACATCTCTATGTGTACGGTAGATAAGAAAAACAAGCGTGATATACCATTTGCAACGGCACCACAAAGAGAAGCTCCTCCCACTGCCTACTAATACAAAAGTTTTTATGACATTGTCATTTATGTTTAAGAAATAATAAAAAAGAACCAGTGAGATTGGTAAATTAAGATTTGTTTTCATTCTTTCTTTACGTAAAGCTAAACACACCCACACTGTCACATTATCTAACTCTTACAATCAAATTGTTTTTCATCAAATTCATTATCTTTATTGGATGATTTTCTTTAATCTTTATTTTGTATCGTGAGTATTTCGCATCGTGAGCCTTGTATCATATTTTGTATTGTTTCGTGAGATGACTGTTTTGTTACACCCCTACCTTTTACTATAGTGTCTGTCTCATTAAAGTTTCACTTTATCAAAGTAGGTTCATAGTAAGTTATCGACATAATAATAAATATGATGTACATGTGTAAAAGTCATGCTGATACTGACTGATTGAAATTTTGTCTGAAGTAACACATCACATTTTGATACTTGATATCTGGTGTCTGTATTCTCATCTATATTGGTATTTCATCGGCGCCATAAAAGTATGTGAGTTCGGTACCCAGCCCTACAAGTTCCTAGCAGAAAGCTGTTTTTTGTAAGATAATTTGTCTCTTTTTAGGTTTTACCAATTGGATTTTACAAATTGGTGAGTTAGCTGCAATGTCTGGAATGAAATGAATTTATTTCCCCCCCAAATCCACCCTGGATGATGGCATGCCATTTTGAGCTTCTCCATTTGTGGCTGTGTATGTGTGTGTCCCTTCTTAGGTCAGGTTTCTCTAAAAACAAGTCACAAGCACAGAGCTCAAGGTAAGCATTTTCACATCAAACCTAGGACCCCCCCACACCTTTTAGCTGAGTTTTCCCTTTTTAACAGAGAGGCACCCACAGTGTTTTCCAGTGATCTTACCGATATGTTCCCATCATGATTTAAAGATCAAAACAGTGCAGTGCCCCCTGTTTCTCCGCTCCTCCACTCCCCTCTGGTGAATTTCCCGTCTGAAGCCCCCGCTGTCTCCCTTAATACCAACCCCTGAAGATTTCCGCTCGCATGAGTTGAGCCTCAGAAGTCATTTCAGGCTTCACAGAGTTGACAATCTGCTGTTTCAAGTGTCATCGCTGCTACTGTAAACTAGCCAGTGTGTCACGCTAAACAAATGCCGTGCCACTCTCACCTGGTGCTGTGTGGCACCAGCTGAAGGTCTAATGGTCATTTTTACTGAACCTAAAAGGTATTATCAAAAAGTATAACAGGGTTGGAAGTGCTGTCCTCTCACAGCTGGTAGTTTTAGTTGTAACTCGCCGTAAAACTCCCCAGGGTTTAGTGTGTTTACCTGGTCAGTAAATCAGCCCCCTTTCCCCGATAGGAAGTGAACTAGAAGTGCCATGTACCATGCAGATGCACTGATGGTTTGTCAAACTCATTGATCATGGATGACAACGACTTTAACCCTGTAAACCCTGACCCATCAAAAACAAATTCAAATTTTTGGAATTGAAATATTTATGAGATGTTTGACCTTTGAACAGAATCCAAACAAAATATTTTTCAGATCATTCTGTTTATGATATATTTTTATATCACATTTGATACATTGGGCATTTTTTTAAGCACCTTATATACAGTGCTCAGCATAAATGAGTACACGCCCCTTTGAAAAGAAGATTTTAATCAGTATTTCATTGAACATAAGCACAGTTTAAAAAAAAACTGGACAAAACTGAGTTTCATAGAACATTTCCTTAACCGATATGTTAATATGTTATCCCATAGAAAATGTTGATTCTCAAAGAAAACTAAAGGTTTTCAGACAAATCTGTTGGGGTGAACTCATTTATGCTGAGCACTACCTGCAGTATCAATTTGGTACACACATTTTTAACACAATTTAATGTACTTTAAAGAATCAATTATTAAGACATATACATTGTTTCAGTACATGAAGTGCTTATTTTAAAAAATGAATAACAATGTAAATGTTCTTCTTAATGTAACTTCTTGAAGACTTTCCTGCCATAAGTGTTTGGATGATTTAAGGATAGCAGCCATAGTGACCACAGTGGCACACAGTGGGATGATAATCCACCAGGGGGCAGAAAACACATATCCCATCATATACTACAGGTTTTTAAGGAAAGTATTGATCTTGTTAATAAGGTCTCGGATCCTGTTGTAGCAAATATGATACAGATGGTTTTATGGGGTTAAAGTGTCATGCATGGATTGTACAATATGATGGTTTTTGTTTTGGTTTCTCATCTGCTTTATGTGACCTTGTGAATTTGATGATATGAGTTGTAATGATATGTTGATGATGTCAGACACATTTCTGCATCCATTCATGTTTTTCATCTATGATTTTTCTCAGATTTGCAAAAAGCACAAAGAATTAAACTTCCTTAATTTCTACAACATTGCAAAGGTTTAACAAATTCAAGATTTCAAATCTGATATCATTTAGCTTCAGTACATGTATTTAATTACATTCAAGTTAAAAACATTTGTCCACTGAACGCAAACAAGTGATTTATGTGTTCTTGCTCTCAGCAGTGGACTATTTCTGCATTGAATTATCTCTGGCAGCACACCAACATATCTACTACACAAGATGAGAAGACATCTTTGTACAAATAGAGCAAATCTAATAATCTCCCTAATGTATAACCCACCGACGCTGTATCCGCTTATCTAAACAGCTTTCCTTTAACGGTGCTGTAATTGCATGAAATTTGATGGGAACAGAAAAGATAAGTGGTCTGTGGGTGAGTGTGCTTGCCTGAGTTAACATGTGTGCTACTGTAGATGTGTGCCAGTGTTTGTGTGTTGGTTGTACTGTATCAGTTTGTAAACATGCATGTTCTCTCTTCCTCCCCCTGTTGGTGATATCAGGACGCTGCAGTGGGACACAGACCCTACTGTGCTGCAGCTGCAGGCTGATTCTGAACTCGGGTACATCTTCCTCCTCTACTACACTTCCACTTCTGTTGTTCACTGTCTGCAAGGAACACTACAAAGCACCTGATTTGCAATTAAAAGATTCTTTGAGGGGTTTAAATGTGAGGTATTTAGGACCAGATTTATTAAGCAGTATGCAGAATAAGACCATGAGCCATAAAAACACAGATGAAAGTGGTGTTTTCTTTGCAGCCAGTTCATTTCAGTAATGACTGACACAACCTACTAGGAGCAAAAATGCCAGATTACATATAGGCACATTCGATTAACAACACTGACTCAGTCTGTTAGTTGAAATATGACACAAGTGTAGGTGAAATGCAAATAGAGACCAAGGATAGGAAACTTTGCAAAGTGTCTGTTTTGGCTACATAACAGCTGGAAATGTATCTGCCATTAACCCATAAGGACCCAGTGATACTTTTGTGGCAGTTCCCAAATTAATTTTTCTGTACATTCAACCTTTTTCAAGTGATTTATCACCATTTATTGAAATATTAGGCTCTGTCGTTTTAAAATTTTTCAGTATAAATAATGTATTTTTCTGTATTCATTTTACTGATCATGATGATGTTCATATTAAAGTAAAGATTAAAATTTTTTTTTTTTTACTGAAATGGAGAAAACTGAAGAAAAAGTGACTTTTTCTGTAAAATATATAACTAACTGAGCATAAACCAAGTGTGTCCATCCACTGTCATTTATCAAATTCTATGGGTTTTACTGGTGAATCAATGTTATAGAAGATGTTTCCACATTCACTGGAGCCTCTGAAAGTCTAAATGGGTCAAATCTGATGACCAGGAAAAGATGACAAACTGCATTTTACACCAATTATTTATATGAATTGATAGGATTAGTGGATCAACAGGTATTAAATGTTTTATGTCAATAGATGGCTTTGGATGATGGTGGATGTTTGGGATATTTCTGTATTTCCCGTTCATTTTTTGTTGTGAATAATGACACAAAACCTTACAACACACTGTGAAAGTAATAGTTTAATAATTCTCTGCATGCTGTATGTTGTGCCTCCTGTTTAGTAACGTTTTAAGTGTTTGTGTGCTATGCTTTAATAATCTCAGGTCTAGACACAGCACAATTTAAACAGTGCATTTTTCAGTTGTGTTCCAGTAATGACTCCCTGTGTCATTTCACATAAATTACCTCAAATGGAAAAAAACTACTGTTCATAGAAGTGGCTGCTCTGCGTTTAAGCAGTGCACAAGGGTTAAGACATGCTTTCTTCTATGATAAATAATGAGGCAATTTACACAATTGTTGAACAGGTCATTTAAATATTTGTTTTTCCCAAATGTGCTCTGAAAGGGAAAGTTTTACAAATACATAAGCAATTAGGCCAGGTGAAGCCACATTTTTAACAGACTACAAGTTGGTAAAACCGGTATAAAAGCTGGTAAAACTAAACTAAAATGTGGATAAACTGATCTAAAATATAATAAAACCAAAGTAAGATATGGGTAAATGCAACTAAAGGAGGATTAATTTAGAATAAAGTATAGTAAAACTAAACTAAAAGATGGTTTTAAACATTTTTAATGCCAAAAGAGAGTTAACACTGTTGCAAAGTTTCAGTAAATCTGACCCTTTAACTTAAATTAAATAGGACTCTGTGCCACTATACATTTTTTTTCAGATCTTGTCAGTTTAAATGCAGAGCTAACCTTTACTACAGGTATTGAAGTCTGCACATTACTCTAAGGACAAACTTGACCTTTTGTAGAAAGAATCTTTTGGCTTATATGCAGGATAGCTTGTGCTTCTGTACAGTCTAAACGTACTAATGAAACCACCTCTTGGAATCCCAGGCGCAGGATGCAGAGACTAGGGGCCTCCAAGATCACACAGGTGGACTTCCTGCCCAAAGAGGTGGTCTCTTACAGCAAGGAGACGCAGACACCGCTCAATGCCCACCTGTCTGAAGGTAGGTTTCTGTGCATCTGAGAATTTGCGGTGTTAGAAGATATTAGTTTATTTGTCCCATGGTATGGAAAATTACAGTGTTTCAGTAGCAATGAGCAAGATGTAATCATCAGCTGAGTCCCATTCATCACAGCTTCACCATGGAAATAGACTGTATGGACATAATGCTGGTTTAGCGGTGTTTAAGTCTTTGTGTGTCACCATGGAACAAATGAGGACGAAACGAAACATATCTGAATATATGACTAGATTTTTAAAAATTCTTTTTTATTATTAAACCCTCCTTTGACTAGATTCTCATTTAATGACATATACATATACAGACAATTTAATGTAACATGTTAGTGTACATGGTTATGTTGCGGTAATAGGACAGACATCAGAAGATGCTGTCACAAAGTTCCCTCTGCTGTAAATGTAACTACATCAAAGCTGCTTGTCACAAAAAAAAAAAAAGTTGAAAGTCCCCCATAGCATAC